>JACXGJ010000872.1:84695-102475 GCA_016801105.1 Esox niger | reverse complement strand
ATTGGGGAACCTATTTAAGTTTACTGTTTGTTCACATGGGTGTGGTTTATTTTGGTTTGTCAGCCGTAGGCTACAACACCCAGTCATCGTGTCTGCTTTGAGTTTGTATGTTTGTTTCTTTTGTTATCTTCATTAAAAACAATGGATGTCTACCTCCACACCGTCTCTGCGCCCGTGTCCTTCCAGCACCATGACAGAAATGTTACAATTATAAATTGCAAATTGAACATCTGCTAACATTAGGTTCAGGGGGTTACAGTTAGAACCAATGGTTCCTTAAAGATCACCAGATGATCCTTAAAGATCTCCAGTGTTTATCAAGCCATCACAAATTCTTCGAGTGTGAGCATTAACATTAACCTGTACATACAAAATGTGCAACCATGTTGCCCAACCGGGCAAGGCCGATGTCAATCGAAAGCAAAGTCCGTATGCCAACGTGTCCGTCCGTCGCCGTTTTTTTTACGGGGCGCCACCGAAAATGCAGTGACTGTGGTATGCCTGGGATTTTATCGATTTAACATGCTTGTTTCTCATGGAGTGCGTAGCTGTTGCCTGAGCAAGGTGGAGATGGGCTCTTCCAATGGTGGTCCAAGGTCAGGCAGCAGGCCTCTTGACAGGCCTTCAATATTTAACAGTGACAGACAGGATGAAACACCTGTCAATCCAGATCTATGACCGGGCCAAGAGACAGACAGCCGGCCCTACAGCATTTTATTAATGACCCGGAACAGACTGGAGTTATGTCCCTATCAGGAATATTCATAACGCTCTCACACAGGGGGTGGGCCGGTGGGCATACAAAGAATATTGATATCCCTTTGTGATGCATTCATAAGTGATAAAGAGACAAGGACGGAACAAATAATGGGACGACATGTCGGGAGCGTCAGATACTATCCGGGTCATGACTCATGAAGTGACTTCCTCATTGATGAAAGTCAGCTGGAATACATCTAACATGACCCACTCGTTGAGCATACACAACTTCAAAACTACAAAAAAGTTTACCCACTGGCTCCTTCATTGTGGAATAGAAAACTAAACCGAGAAGTATCAGTGAGGTTCGACAGGGAATTCCTATGCACAGGAGCTACCCTGCACGGATGAATCAATTACGTAGGACCTAGCGAAACGCATTGCCCCTATGTAGCTGTTCAGTGGAGATCCAAAACTCTGACTAAGCTATTTTAATCTAGCAGGGAAAGCTCATTCATCCAGACCAAATGGGCTTTGCTCACAACTTAAAAGACCTTGTTTAATCCTGGGTCTCCCATTTCCCTTCCTCCTTTTCCTCCTCCTCCACCCTGTTCTTCCCCTCCCCTACTTCTCGCCATCCACCCTCTCCTCCTGCCTCTTCCCCATCCAATCCTTTCCTCTCTTTCTTCACACTCTCCTCCTGCTCTACTATTCCCTCAACCTCCACAACCACACTTTCCTTCCATACCACAGTATTCTACTACATCCTCTGCTCTTCATCCGCATTTTATCTCCCTCCTCATCCCCCTTCCCTTCCCTCACACTATTTTTTGCACTCCTCCACAACCACTTTCTTCTTTTCTAACTCCTCCTCTTTCTCTCTCCTCAGTGATCTGCACCTCACAGATCTATTGCAGCTCGGCTGGTTGCTGTGCTGGCTTTGAGTAAGGAATGGCGACTCCAGCCCTATACTCAGAGCATAAGAAATCTAATCTCACACAAAAATTCATTTCATGGGTCACACTCCAATACGTGACAATCTGTGCAACAAGAGATGAAGACATTATACACTATCCCTCTTCCATTCAAATTCCAAACAGGGGCAAAGGAACCCAACAGAGATATTACTATTAGTCTGCCCTGGTAATGAGATCGCAGTACCAGTAAATATTAATTTATATAATTCTGTCCCCAATTCCCCTATCAAGGATTGAAAAAGACTGTGGCTAAATGACTTGCAGTGTGACACTTACACCTGTCCTATTAACTCGATGCTAAAATTCGACATGTCATGACAAGAAATATGCATGTGCGTTAATTATGTAGGCCCATTCAACAAAGGCTATGTAACAGTCACAGAGGCTTTTTGTCCAGGCTAAACTAAATTCTAGCCTGGACAGTATTGCATTAGCCTGGCACGACCATCCTGATGTCGCCAGCTCACATTCTGTTTCACTTCACCTATCAGTCAGGATACACCTTCGCTCTTAACATGTGGTAGGGAAGGTTGACAATAGGGGTTGAGAAAAATGATTCAGCAGGTGTTTGGATCACCCTTAACCGGTCAAAACAATAATGCTTTTCCACATGACGCTTTTCCTGAAACCTGTGACAAGAGTGAAAACATATTTGTTCAGAAAAACCTTCAATGTTGTTATTTGCCGTTCTTTCAATGAAGTTACACCCTCTAATTGTGATATAACTGATGCTAAAGCAACATTAACGCCAACATCTTAATGTCACTATATACAACATCTACAAACGCGAACATCTACAAAACATTGCTGTTCATTTTATTTATTTTTTCACGTTTTTTGTGGTCGTCGTCTGATAAAACCCTCCCACAGATTATTAGTGAAGTCTGACTGGTCCAACCAAAACTTGGACGGGGGAAGACAAAATGATATTGTTTGTATCCAGACTGAATGTAATAGATTGTGAGCTTGTGAGATCAGGAGGGTTGTATGAGGCTAGTATTGCATTGCACTGCGATGCAGAAAATACATGTCCAATCCCATTGACAGCGATTGAAATCATATTGACTGTTTTGTGAGGATGTGCACAAGTTCCTATTAGATCCCTGCATAACTGCTCTATAGGATGCTATGCCGAAGATGATGTCTAATGGACATGGCAGAGTCCATCAAAGACAAAAACACAGACTCTAATTTGATATCACGTCTAAATTACTGGCAGGCATCTCATGTCTGTTTCCTTCTCGACTAATGGCTCTCTTATCATCCATTGCTTATCATTCCTCCCTTATCCCTTTCTTATCATATTTAGTGCTAAGAAGCAGACTCAGATGTCTTCTGGCTGTCTGGGATTCTGTGGTAGGGGCAGAGGGGCTATGATCTATACCATCACTTAAGTGATAGAGCATGTTGTTGTTAGAGAGGAAATACTGCAGTAACTGAAACAACAGACCTCATTCCCGAGTATGATTTTACTGTATATAGTTTACAGGTTGTTGCAGCATCGATCCAGAGTCCCATTGCCTTTCCCTACTAGCCACAGCAGGAGTAGAGAGCTGTGTTTTGAATCATTTACAGCCAGCTTCAAAGAGCCAAAGGCAGCTTGGTGTCGAGGGGACCATGCTGTTATATTCAACACAGCCTCCGGCTATGGGAACTGCACTGTAAATCAGGCTTTATATATTTAAAAAACATGCATAGTTTATGTTATCAGGTGAGGCGACTGAGAGTACAATCCGCATTCCAACAACAACAGAAACTTGAACTACATACTTAAAATACTTGAATAATATACTATGTACACAAGCTTGACAGGAGGAAAACACAACAGAAATCATTGAATCAATAGTAAAGCCTTGAAAAACAAGCAGATTCTTCCTTAACAAGGTCCTCACAGCTGGAGCCTTAACACATCCAATAAAATGCGCTGGACAATTCCACAAACAAGGTGCAATATTAGAAAAGGCAGAATTCCCAATCTCCTTTAATATCATGTCTCCCCAGTATTAGGCTCCCCTGAGACCTGTCTGACATCGTGTATTTGTATCGGTTGAACTTGTATTTCTATAGGTTGAAACATAAGTAATGTACGCTGGTAGTTAATGCAAGAGGGTCGTTTTCCATTCATACTCCTGTCATCTCAGCTCACCGAAGCTTTCATTCCTCCCAGTCAACATGGGGGAGATTGATGAAGTCAGATTTGCTTCAAGCAGAAGGCAAAAATGTGCTAAACATGCTGAGCCAGTCTGTATGTGGTTTCACAATGTAAGGAGAGAGTCTAAGCAGGTGATTAAGCGACTGAATTAACCACCATGATGGATTCTCCCTAAGGTCATAATGCAGCCGCGTATGACAAATGTGAGAGTAAAAAGCCTTGAACAGCAACAGTGTAATGATACACAATCTATTCATTTCTTGGAATCACAGAGGGAAAATAATGGTTGGGCAATTCAATAAAAGTGTTTTCATATTTCTTTGTAGTGCCGCATTTCAGCCTGACATCTCCTCCACACCAGTCTGATTGCTACAACCACTAAGGTCTGGTTTCTATTGTCACAAAATTGTTGACGCCACACGTTTCTCCTTTCACAACTCACACTTGACAGTGATAGTTGTATTAGCTCCTGTTTCTGTGGAGAACGGCAAGACATTTCCAATTACATTCCAGCCTTCTTAATACCTTCTATCTCTCTCCCTTTCTCTTTCTCAGTGCCTCTCAAAACTTCTTCAGCGTACATTTTTTTTTTAATCACAAAACTGACCATAGTTCAGCAGAGCACAAACTCTTTTCCAAGTCAAATAGATCGTAGGGTGACGTTGAATAGGAGTCAGGTTGAATGATAAAAGCCCCATGCCTTTATTTAGCTTCAGCAGGTTTAGTGGGAAATGCTGGTGTTGGCATTGCACTCGATGTTGATTCGGGGCCCTCTGCATCCCATCTGAGTAAATCTGGGGAAAACACTACAGCAATTAGGGCCAGTAGCACATACTGGATCATTTGATATAGGCTTAACGTCCATCTAGATGCATCCCGGGCGATTGTTTTGATGAGGGCCCTAAATGAGTGTTTGTACATGGAAAGGCTTGACTCAGCATTTTTGGCGGTGGCACACACCCAGAATAAAAAAGACCTTCAGCAGTTTGCCTCTGATTTCCCTAAATCATTACCCAGCAACTAAATAAGAGTGCAAGGTAAACCTTTAAGAATGTGCAACATTGAAATGAGGGTAAAAGTGTAGAAGTGAGGGTAACCCAAACCCTTCATGTAGCAAAGAAAGATTACGTCAACTCAATAAATGTTTTAATCTAAACAGATGGTTTATTACTGAGGTCGACTCAATGAAATAGCGTAATTGTGACATGGAACAAGACAGAGTGTTGGAACTGACAGCTGCTGCCCTGCTGCTGATCTGAGAGGGTCACTGCGGTTGACGAGGAAATGCTGCCGATTCACAGATGAAGGAGGCATGTTTGGAAACATAATTGCCCAGTGGGTCACTGAGAAACTGTTGAACTGGACTGAGTAACTGACTGCCACAATGGCAATGGAATGTTCCAGCGTCTGGGCTGAGACAGAGAGCCTTTCCTTCTGTCCAAAGGCGTTCTGCATTAGTTCCGTGGCATCAACGGAGAATGGGGAGCAATTATTATGAAAAGAACAGTACTCCCCCGGTAAGAGATGCGTATTGTCCGATACTGCATGGATTTCTTATTGTATTGGTTGGCTGACTTTAAAGGTCATTCTAAATACAATTAAACAAAGCACATTTCCATATTTTCATTATAACACGTAGAGAGTACCTCCAACTTGGCTTGCCCAATTACACGTAGTCGGCTGTGAAATTCAATTGATAAAGTGCCCTTCATCTTTGAATGGACTTATATTACAAAACACAGTGTAACAGTGGAGGCGGGAACAAAGCGGCAGAGAATTCAGCTAGATTCAGGGCAGCGTCCTCCAAAAGAAGTGCAATGCAATTTAACAGGTGAAAATTGAATCCCGGGAAACACTATCAATCATTTTACTTTAAGTAAGTTGTGATAATTAACAATTATTTAAAATGGATTGTCCCACGGTTGTTCTCACAGACACGACTCACTTCCAGAAAAGCTAAACAGTCTCTTTGCACATTTGGAGGCAAACAATTCAAAACCGCCTGCAATAACTCTGCTGCTAATGTGGATAGTTGACCATGACGTCTACCCCAGGCACGTCCTCAGAGCATGACAAGAACAACTAGCAATGAAGCAACTCTCCCTTATCCAGACACTTGTCCCCACCTACTTCAAGATGTCCACCGTTATTCCGGTAGCATACATGTCAGGGAGACCGAGGTAAATTACTGCCCACCAGCAGCACATACTTCAATCATGAAGAGCTTTGAGAGGCTGCTGAAGGACCACATCCACCCCATCATCCTAGCCATCTCTAGACCCATTGCAATTTGCATTCCAATCCAAGAGAGCCACGGCTTCTGCCATAACCACTAAAATGCATGTTGCTCTATCCCACCTAGAAAGTGCCAATGTTGTTTATCAACTAGAGCTCGGTTTTTAAAACCATAGTTTGCTCAAATCTTGCTAGGAGCCTGGGGCTGAACCAGCCATGCAGAACCAGATTGTGGACTTCCTATCTGGCTGACCCCAGGTGGCAGCGGCCCGCCTCCTGTTCTCCCTGTTTAGTCATGACTGCCTGGCCATGTATGTCTCCAGCTCGATCAACAGGGACGCCGAAAACACAACAGTGACAGACCTGATTCGCAGCAATGATGAGACGGCCTGCTGGGAAGAAGCTAGATCCAGATAAACAACCTCTCCCGCAACACGAAAGAAACAATGGAGTTAATTATGGTCTTCAGGAGACGGAAGATAGAGGGTGGCTGTGGGACGAAGGCTTTCAGTTCAACATACTCTTTGCACAAATAAGCATTTCATAAAGAGTGCATACACAATACAAACCAGACATATTTCTAAAGCTAACAGATGACCAATGGCTAAAACCTGAAGTATTTTGGTAGAAACGGAATCATTGTGTAGTTTAACAAGTTAAATAAGTTACATAAAATGTAACCATTTGAATAAGATTTAGAAAACTATTTGATATCAACTTTTAGGTTAGCACCACAAAATAGCACCTCCCAGAAATTAACAAATTTTGGCAAAATATCGGTGTTTTATTTATGAAAAAGACTGGCTTGGTACCAAACACCAAACATACCTACCAAAAACATGGTGTGTGAAATTACCTCAAAGGGTAAATGAGACCATTGACATCAGGCAATGTGTGGACAGAATGTAATTGTTATTAGCTCAAATTTAATATACATCATACCAATCAATTAGATGGTGTTAAATGTCCACCCAAAACCACACATTCTTTTGACATTACATTATGTAATTATATGAAAATGATAATTATGTTGTGAAATGTTTCTGCATTTCATAGTCACGTCAAGTAATCCAGCAGCGTGAAACGTGTTATAGGAATATGTTTAGACTCATGACGACTACAAAACCCATACTTGAACATGTTCTCTCAGCAGAGAGAACATGTACGTATCAAACATAAAAATTTAATGTTTGATAAGTAGTTTGAAAACAGATCTATACAATAAAACTGAAATCAATATGAGCATATGAAGTAGTAGTTATAAGAAATAATTTAAACAAGCCTCACTATCAATTTATAAAATAAAAATGCATCATATTCATCTTGGTTAGGATTGTTTCTATGGCAACATGCAACGTGTGTCTGAATATAAATTCAGCTGAGATTTACAGCCAAATGAACCCTCAAAAGTCACCCAAGAGGCCTGATGAAATTGCCCAATATTTGCAAGAATAAGTATTTACCTTGACGACATGCTGTGTATAATGGCTTACTTCATAATATTAACATCATTTTTATTCTGTTTAAAGGCAATTATTGTATTCTTCTTCCAGATGCTGCAAACAGACAGGAACACAAAATGATGAAGTATCTAAACGTAACATTCAACATTGACCGACAAAGAGACAGGAACTGGGGAAACTGAATATGGAGGCGACGAAGTCAAAATAAGACTAAAGACATTGGTTAAATTATTGAAAATGAGGAAGGAAAAACTGAACAAAATGATTAGAAGTTGAAAAGGCAGAAGTACAACCACCAGGATGGCACTGGCTGTGTCAAAAATGTCAACAATGAAAAAGTGAAATATACTTTCTTAAGGTAAACAATAGAAAACTGCGAGACATGCTTGATTAGTATAGCACAAACAAATACAACAGTATTATTTTGTAGTATGTGCCATGAAACTTCACTATTGGTTTAATATGAAGCGTTCATAATTGCTTTAATACATTTTGCAATTTAAACAAGCCGTAATATACCTGCAGTAAAAGCGGAACAGCATTATAATCTGGTGGTGTACACTGATATAATACATTTAATTAATGAATAACAATGTTAGTGATTATCTTAAGTCTGATGTTTTTGGCAAAATGTTTGGATGTAGCACACAAATCCACACACGACCACAGTACCATCATAACACTGAGGTATCCAGGCAAAAACCAAGAAAAGAGGCCACCTACAAACTATTTATCTTTAATTCTGAAGTTATAAAAATCAAAACCCGCTTTGAAATGACAATTACATTTCATGATTGTAGTTTCCAAACAAATATTTCGGGATCATGGTTTTCTGCACAGAAACTTGGATGTGGTCCAGAACAATCGAGGGAACATTGGAAACAATGATTAAACAGCTGCACAGGATGGTTCCAGTCCTTGTTTTGGTTCTGGTTTTCTTGCTTGTTAGTGTCATGTCTTTATTTGGTTCTGTTTAGTTGATTAGATTAATTCCTTTCACCCGTGGTTCCCCTCACCTGTTTTGTGTTAGCCCTTTAGTAGGTGTATTTAGTTCAGGCCTTTTCTCCCAGGCCTTGTTGGTTGTTGTTTGTCACTGGAGACTGTGCATTTTTTATGTTGTTCCAGTGTGTTTGGGTTAAAATGTAGCTGTTAGCATGGAGAATCTCATCCCCAGGCACATTTTACAGTCTCATCCCCAGACAACCCTTGTCATCCCCAGGCACTTTTTACAATGTAAAGAAAAATATATTTAGATAATTTAAAAGCATTTTATTTAGATTTTGAATTTTTAAGGACCAGTGGGTACCGGAAATACAGGAAATATCTTATGCTGGAGTATTTGGAAAAGCAAACATTCACAGAGAAAATTAAAAAATCCACTGTTGAGCAACAGATAAATGGTGATCATGGCACACTAATCTGAATTCACCACTACAGTGGTGTCAACAGCTTCCAAACATCATAGCTAGCTAGTTTAATTAATCATCAACACCAAGCTGGGTAATAGGCTACATGTTTAATTCAAGTCTAGAAATAGGTCATCAAATTTAACCCCGTATTAAATTAACAATTGTCGAAAAGTACCTTTACAGATACCAAGCCTGAAATAGAGAAAATGTAGATTGTCCAAGAAATCCAGAAACAGTTACTGCTAAAGAAGGATGCTGTGTTAGTTGCATAGGCTGATTTTGGTATTAAACCTAGTGACTTTGATCCGAGCAAGGCAGTGTCCTTGAGCTGCAACTAAACTATAGCAACCACTGGTGGTAACGCAGGCAACCTACTCCACCATTTGAAACTCATGTACTGTAATACAGCATGAAAACAAAGCAGTGGAGGCCAATTTTGCACTGTCATGGCAAGAGCATTGCCCAGGGGCAACCATCCATTATGAAAGGGTTTACAAACACATCTCCCTCATGCAATGCACACACACTAATGGAATAACACGAGGGCTGACGTAACGTGTTGTGGCTGCACCTTCTCCAGAATCAGCTTCTCACCAACGCCCCGTGAGGGCCAGCATGTACAAACGAAACAGCACCGTGGACAGTCCTGTCAAACACAAAGGGAACAGCGACAGAGGGAGGATGCTGTCAAATCCAGGGGGGGAAAGCTGCAGAGACAATGGGTGATTGAACACAGCGTGGCCCGCACCTCCTGACGAGGCACAGCTGCAGCCACTTTAGCCTCATCAGAGGCTGCTTAATACCCCTGAGAAGCAAAGGGGTTTTGCCTGACGTTTTAACTCTGTTATTTCTCTGCCCTAAAGATACAGAAGACGTTTGTTGAGGCAGTGAATTCCATGACTATCCAACGCACACATTAGAGCAGCCACGTTTGGAAGCCTGAAAAGGCCACCTTGCTTTCCCAGTGGTTCAGCCTTTAAAATGTCAGCATTATCTTGTTGTATTATTGCCCTCCTGGCCACAACCGTGTCTGATCCCTGTGTTCCCCCTGTCACAATAAGGTACCATATCGCAAATTATTTAACCGATTTGTGGGTATAAGAACAAAAAATACCACTAAGAGAATACTTTCCTTAAAACTACAATACCAGCTCTGTACAAGAAAGTTCATTACCAAATATGACACAAAGTTGAAACAGGTGGACAATTTCACTAAAACCCACTGATATGTGGTCCTGCAGGATGATAGAGTAATAGATGTCATTGGCACTGCTGCATGCCGACTGGAAACTGGGCAACAGGTGCTTGCACAATGCTTACTTTCCTAAGGACCACTTGGGGGACATCACTGCCAGGGGAGAGAGTCAGTAGCAGCCTGGTATCAGAAGCAGATGTGCATCACAACAGACAGTTGGGCAAAAGACATGAAAACCAGCAATGTAAATGGATGGATGAGGCTGTAGTTTGACTGTGAATTTCACTTTCAAGTGAGCAAAATTCTAGGCCTCCCTTTTGATTGTGTTTGCAGTACATTTTACTGCAATTACTCTTGTGCTAATATATTCATGGTTTGAAATTAGTCTTTTATGTCTTAATAATACATGAATGCAATAAAAAAAATTGTAATGTTTTACATGCATTTCATGCCTTATTCATGTCTTGAAGTACTGATAGGATCCACGGATGCACTCTTAAGAGAACATTATGTGAGTTTGACTATTCCAAAGCCATTATCCTTTTCCTCAACTTTAGTGTCTTCAGAGTGGCGAAAGGAAAAACATCTCAGACCAAGTCCACCAAGGATCACAATCAGCACAGAACCACCAAGAAGCAAGTACAGTCAGTGCACCAGGAAAGAAAAGGCCCAGAAATACCATTGGATAACATTTTCAAGGGAAGCTTTAACATCTGTCCCCACTTCCACTACAGATATAATTGAAAGCAGAGATTAATACATTGATCCTCAATGACAAGCTCTAGAAAGAGTCTCAGTGATTCAAATTGGCTTTAATTTCACAGGTCTCTAGACCTTTTCACGGTGTCCCGTCAGAAGGTCTACAGAGAGTGCCTTGGACTTAATGGGTTGGTGACATGCATTGAGACGTGTCGGGTCTTAAACATACATATATGTGCCTTTCTATAGCACACACCTATTCAGCCAGTGCTATTAACAAAACAGTTTTAGGTCCATAAAAACAGTCATTGTTCACACGTTGCAGTAGAAAACCAGCCAACCTTGGTTCACAAACCACAGGGAATTGTATAGACAATAAAATATCTGTAGATATCGTGCTGTTGGCAGACATTTATCCACACCGTGCCATGTCCAGCAACTGATCCTCATAGGATCGTCTTCCTCTTGGTCTCAGTCTCCCACACGTCTTCTGGCAAACCCAGGCCAAGATTTGTGCTCTGTGTTCTTTTTGCAACACTCCCATAAAAGCTACTTTTCTAAAGAAGCTGATATGCTGCAGTATGCAGTGTCTCCCAGCTCAACCGTAGAATACCTTCTTTAAAATTGCCATAGTGCCTCTTGGTGATCTCACCCAGATACTCAGTTTTTGAGGATGGACGCTTCAACAAAGATTCACAGGTGTACCATATTCTCTCCCTTTCTTAATAATTGACTTTACTTTGCTTTGAGGTATATTAATTTCCCTGGTAAAGTAATTTTCTACCTATGATTTGAGTGATGCTTTTGAAAAACATCATACCATATTTGCTTTGAGGGTTCTTTTGTTTTCATGATGTAGTCGTAGTAAGAATTGTATTAGCAAATTGTGGGACCTCCCAGAAAATGTTATATTTAATCTGATATCAGATGAAACACCTTAATTGTACACAGCTGGAATCCAGCAAACTAATTGTGATGTCTACAGACACTTAGTTGCATCACTGCTCATTGACGCGTGTCATTGCATGAATATTCCCTCCTTTGGCAAGTCATGTATTTTCTGTTTGATATTTGCAGGTAATTAAGAACAATGTACAGATTTCATTTTCCACTTTGACATTCTTTTTTGTCAATGACAAAAAGTCCTGACTAGATCCATTTTTATTTGATATTGTAACAATAAAATGTTGAATCCAATGGCAGCCAATACTTTTCAGAGCCACTGATCACCATAGAGTTAATTAGCATTCAGGCGCAATGATACTCAGTATAAAGTTAGCTGTAGTATTCAAGGAATATACTACACTCCCTCATCCCTTATAATATTAAATATATACAATGGCTTTATTCTTATACGAACACCTGGAACTGTAGGCACACACTGCTATGGTGACCTATGTTTTGCTGTGAAACACTACGAGGCATGTGTCAGGCATACATATTGTGCAGCATATCCTGCACAATCCCATTACCCATGAGGCAATGCAGTTCCAGCCTGACATATTACCTTATCTGCAAGTGCGTGTTTTGCTATTAATAAAACAGTTTTAGGTCCAGAAAAACAGTCATCGTTCAAGAGTTCCAGGGACCAACCTTCTGCTGAAAGACAGCCAACCTTGGTTTACAGACCGCAGAGAATTCTATAAACAATAAGCCAGTGAATATGATAACTCTTTTTCAACCTAGGCTAAGTATCTGTGGATGATTTGTTGTCGACACACATATATGGACACAGCGCCACTTCCAGCTGCTGATCCTCATTGCCATCAGCACCTCCACCACACCTCCAATGTTCGGGGATCACTTTGGCATTAGCCGCTCAGCCAACCCTAGAGCGGGCTGCATTCGCAACGACTTTGCAGAGCCAATTATTCCAGTATAATCTGACACAAACCTTGGGAAAGGACACCGTAATGGTGACAAAAGTTTCTGCCAGGAAGCATTTTTTACAACTTGACACGGACTGATAGCTCTTGAGACAACGTGGAGTGTAAAAGAAGAATGAGAATCATTAGGTAGTGAAAAAAGTATTGTAAAACGTTATTTGATAAGATCTGTGAAATTGACAAAGTCCTAAAAAGGTTATGGTAGTTTATGAAGGGCATCCTAGCTGGTCAATATATTTTCCCCATTGAAATCATGTTGTTCTGTATAAAGGTCCCAAAGTGATCACGTCACACTGGGGTTGTTGGTTTGATACCCACAGATGGCTAGTGGATACGAGTGTCTGCTAATTTACTTACATGTACATATTGACCTGTTAAGAGGAAAGTCATTACAAAGAATTTCCAAACAGTGATATAGCAACTCTTCAAAGATGTCCACCAGACTTTTATGAGCCATTCTGGCTCAGACAAGCATTCATATTTACAAAATAAGTCAAATCAAAGGCGTGTGTTAAATTCTCTTTCCTTCTGATAATGTGCTCAATCGATGGCCTAATTCTCATACACTAGATTATAAAGTCTTCTGGCAACACAAGAGTGTTTGACAATGTGTTTTTTCTCAGTAGAAGGGAAAAGATTAGCACCAGTTCAAAACACATATCAGACCGATTTTACAATTAATGTGAATAAATGATTAATTATGTATATAAATGAGAACTGAAGTCACATGTGAATGAATAAACTCAGTACAAGCATATGTATAATATTAATTAACACACTCTGACAACTAAAGATACACATTATGATGTACATTAGGACGAATGTCCTACTAAAAGCCTTTTGAAGAAATCCTGCTTGCATGGGCCTTATATCCCCTGTTGTGAAGTGACTGAAATGGCTCAAGGTCATTCTATGCTTTCCTCAAAGTGTATAGCATTTTTGTGATGACATCCTCTTGAGGAGATCTAGGTGTACAGCATTTCTGTGATGACTGCTAGAAGAGCATGGTGTACTCCATAGCACTGAACACTTTTCTGTTCATATAATTATGTTGAGGGTTTGCTGTAACTGGAGGTATGGATTGTGTGGACATCAATGCCGATTTTTTTCTATAGAACTTTTCCAGCTAAAATGGAAGACCAATATCACGTCTCTTGCTGAACAATCATCTATAGACAATGTGACATATACACCTACATTTAGCCTGCTAATCATAAAATGTATGTGAAATCTATGTCACGTCTCCAAATATACATTTTATTTGATTAAACTGACTGCCCGCTTGGTCTGAATTCATCAATAAAGAGAAAATACGCTGCACGGAAGTATGGGGGACACAAGAAAAAATGTGTAAAGGGGAGAGAGTGAGAAGAGAGTGGGGTAGAAAAGAGATAGATGACTTGAAGTCCTGTCCCTACAGTACTTAAATAGAGAAGAAGATGGAGACAAAGTGACAGAAAACGGCAGAAGGAATAAAATACTTGAGATACTCCTCCAGACACTCAACCAGTGAAAAGTAGAAAGGAAAAAAAATAAGGGGGCTGATTCAAGTCCTCCATCTTCTTTGAGCTTGCCCACATTTGTCAGTGATGAACACAGCTCTGATACCAACGTGACCTCAAAGAGAATGTGGTGCTCAAGGCCCATATCAAATAATGAAACGGGAACTTCTATCTCGTAGCACTATTACACAGCACTACACTACCACTGGTGTTAGCAATAAATATAGCGGTACACTGATTGCCAGGTAAAAATAGTAATGTATCGGATGCACTGATCGACAAACACGTCGTAGGCTGTGCGGCATCTGATTGCGTCGTTTTTCATCTGTTGTTATGCTATGCAGTGAGGGAACAGGCCTGGGGGGGCGGGCGGGGGGGTTACTCTCATCAACATGAGCCTGTTCCTCTGGGTGGCTGATGGCGCGGCTGTCACAGTGAGTCACTGTTCATCTCACACCCAAAACCGGCAACACAACATGCAAACCAGGCGTCCAGGCGTGCCTGCAGCAGCATCGCACAATCACAAAGCATTTGTGCTGTTATACAACAGTCCACAGTTTGGGCGTAGAGCTTGTTTATTTTATTTTCAACCCTATAGATAAATCATGTGAAAACTTGTGAAATCAGTTCATGGCCAGACTTTAAGACAAACTCGCAGACATGTGCGCACATTCGCACAATAATGCACATGCAAAAACTATGAACTACTGTCAACCTTTGTATTCTCACTTCCACTAAGCGCTTGTTTATACTGCGTTGCATTTTCCGAGACACAATTGTTGAAGACTCACAATCATTTTGGAAACGTATAGGTATAAATGGCTGGAGACGCCACTTTTCTAGTTAGCGTGTGACATATTTTCTATTGAGCCCCTCCATGATGTGAAGACAACTGTCGGAACTGAATCAAGTTTCCGTGCATTGCACACAAATTGACGGATTTTCCTGTGATCGATGGCCACAGTCCTGCTTGTTACGTTTCGAACAAGCCCAAAAAATCTAAACGCCATGGAAATTATTACAGAAACCAGGACAACTCTAGTATTTTATTCTCTCTCATAATGTAATGAAGCTCTTAGCTTGCTTTCATAGTAAAACGTTATATTTAAGCATCTCGATCAAAATACTGCAACAATCTAACCTGCCTCTTTGGAAAAGTGATGACAGTGAGGTTCAAGCAGAACATTTGCTTTCACCAAAAGTGAATATGGGCAAATGGTGAAATAAGACAGAATTCCCTGACTACTAAAAGTTTAAAGGGAAATTCGTGAAATAGCAGTTGCCAAGTCCTCCATTCTGCAAGATGTACTGTAACCCCCAAAGTTTATATCTTCTAATTTTATATTAGACTCAGCAGTCAATCTATCTGTCTCTATAAGAGTGAAGCTATTAAAGAGTGGAGATCAAACCAAAGGCAGTCATTCAAGAGCTAGTCACCGTAGCAATTAAGCCTATTACCTCTGAGGTAAAATTTAATGGGAGTGTACCTATACCATGAAACCAACACAGAGCCTTCATCTTGTTGAGGAAGGAGATATTACAGCTCCCCCTAGAGATAAAACCTGACTTAACTCAGAAATCACTCTAATGATTTTCCTCTCATTTAAATTATGCTACAGATGGCCTTGTGTTGTAAAGAACTGCATGAAATACGGATACATTTTGTCAGCACTGTCAGCACTACTTAGGAAATCCTGGAAATACATCAATTAGTTTGTCTCTACATCAAAACCCAGTGGGCCGCATTCCATTTGATGTATTCGATAAGTACAGAGAAATTGCAGCGGGGTACAAGCAAAAACCTAAAAGGAGCAGAAAGGAACAGGTCGAACAGAAAGAATGATAGATCATAAGGCGAGTGGAAGCTATACAAAAATAGATGAATGGTTTTCAATCCCTCTCAACACATTACTGAAGTGTATCACACAGAGAACTGGCTTTCCTTTGTCATTCCTCCAAAAGGAAATGGATGTTCAGGATTGTGCCACTTTTCTCCAAACACACACTGCCAGCATTTTCCCTCCCCTTCTTCTCTCTTCCTCTCTGCCCCTGTGAAGGATGGATGACTGACATACGCCAGGTAGACTCTAACATCCTCATGTTCTACTGAAAAGGGAATTGTTCCATTACAGAGATCGTCAGGGGAGCAGAAGGTGTCTGTATGTGTGTGTGTGTGTGTGCGTGTTTGTGTGTGTGTGTGCTGCCAACACAAAACATAAAAAGTCCTGGCATTTGAAAATACTAGTTTAGGCTCATGGGCTAAGTTTAGAATTTGGGGTGTTTGTGTTTTAGTGTCAATGTTAGGTTTAGGAAAACATTTCTGGATTAGGTCTCAGGTGGGCAATAGGACAAAAGGATGTGTGTGTGTGTTTGTGTGTATGTTTGTGGGTGTGTAGGTTCAATGGCTCAACAGCTCTGTTCCTAGGGCTGTCACTATTACGGGATTTTAGTTGACGATAATTCGTTGCACAAATAACTGCGATTAACAATTTAATCGTCTACTGTATATTGTAAATGTTATGCCATTATTATATTGTCGCCTAATTATATTATAATAATACACTTGGTGGATCCGGAGATGATTCTTCTGATTTGTGATGTTTGCCCTTTTGAGCGCAAAATGTCTTGATCAAATACCGCAATATGCAAATATTATTTGGCTCACCTTTTTCAATTTGGCTTAAATCCGAAATGCGCCCAGGGCGGTACAATTGTGTTCGGCTTTGAAACGATCACAAAATCAATGTTGTTAACGTTAACAATTGCAAAACCATTTTGCTGCGCATCATGACGTTGGTCTCTCTGCAGCAAATATTTTAGCCTAGTCATTTGAAACAGCCTTCCTTAAGTTGAATTTTTTTCATACACAATGGGACAACATATATTTCTATCCATACATTTTGATGTACATTATCTTATTAGGAAATATGGTCAGAATTTTTTTTTTCTTTTGTAGATCATAGTTAATGTAACAGATAAGCAACTGAAACACGTTTGTCATTTAAGTAATTATGTTGAGAAAGTACATTACCGTGCATAGCAAAACAATTCCAACCTAGTTTAAACACACTGAAATTAAAACGAGTTTCAGTAAATCAGCATCTATAACTTTCCGTAGAGCTGTCAAATGCTCTTTGGCTTCCATGCGCTAGACATAATAACTGATGGACATAATTTGCATGGTAGGCCTATTTGTAGAAACGTTTCTCACATTGGCCTAAAATCTCCTTATTGACATTGGAAACATATGATTGTGGAATAAAAAGATGGTCTAAAGATTGCTGTCTATAAAATAATAGTGATCTGGCTCAAATAATCGCGACCAGGCATTTTAGTAATAATTGCGACAGCAGCATAATGGAGTAGTGTCAAGAATCTGGTAGAACTGGTGGAAGGACACGGGCGCAGAGACGGTATGCTGGTAGTGAGCCATGTTTTTAATGAAGGATGAACGAAGAAAACAAAAGAACAAACTTACAAACTTAAGGCAGACAATGACAGGGTGTAGTAGCGCCTTCGGCTAACAAACCAAAATAAACCACAACTACTGTGCACAAACATTC
>JACXGJ010000872.1:38117-84595 GCA_016801105.1 Esox niger | reverse complement strand
GGCTACTTAGCTCTTACATTTCTTTTAGAAAATCTATTAACTACTGATTGTAATATGTCAGTAATTGCATAATGAGAAAAATAAATTCCATGTGGGATTTGAATTCAAAATGTTTCTCTTTGAAATGATCTATGCACTATTTCTTTAATTTTTGTATTATATTGATTAAAAATATAATTTCCATTTAACGTCTTGTTGGTTTTAAAAATGTTTAAGCCCTAAACCACTAAGTTGATTGGTTCCATAAAAAGAATCCCTCTTCAATTTTCTTACCACTTTTCATAGCTGTGTGGTATCCTTTCTGGTTAAAGCTTTTTTTTAGCTATTTGGTTGCTTTGGACACTAGTATCCTAAATGCAGCTAAAATAGTTGGGCCACAGTTCTCAGCTCCTGTATCCACTGCCATTGGAAGGATCTAGAGAGATGTTTCTCCCTAATGTCACTGATTTCCCAGCAGAAGAGCACTTAATCTCAGGCCCCTGTCTTTTTGGCAGCGACTCCAAGCAGAAGCTTCTGCGAAACCAACTACTCCCTGGCAAACCGTTATAAAAAACTGTTACCCAAGGTTTCAAGTTCAACTGTGGCCCCCTCCCTTGGTTGTTCAAATGCAATGTGGAATCCTGCGTTCCCACAATGTCGTTAAGGTACTCCACAGTAATAAGACTTATTAGCTCCAGTCTGAGAGAGGATGAAATATCATAAGTAACATGAATAAAAATAAAAATGAAGGATGTATGAAAGAGAAGGATTCACGTCAAAGTCCTTTGTTCCTCTAAACCAGTTTAAATTGTTTTAGGCAAAGAGGCTGATGCAGACTTGAATTTCTTCGTATAGACAAGGAATAAATCCCAACTGCAGGTAATGGAGAAAACATTGTTTTTTTATTGACTGACACAAAGCATTATTCACTGTAAGAACCACCACACAGTCAATGACTGTCATACTGTCTAATATATACATCGTTACATGGAAAATGTGACATCTTTCGCCACGGTTGAACATTTTGATTGGCGTGTTAGTTTACGATATCATGTCGTCCAAAATCAAGGCCTTCTCACTCACTGAGGAACACACTGCCATTGCACTGGTTTCTTCTTCTTATCAAGTAGTTGCCATTTCACGTTTGTGTCTAGTGTTCAACTGTTTCCAACTGTTCTCGACATTCTTTCACATGATATTGAAGGTAATCATAAATATAAAAAAAACAGTTTTGAAAGCAATCGCTGAAGTGACAATTAGCTAATAAATAGATTTTCCACTTCTGAAGTACTGCCAAATTATTGCAACGAGGGGTGCATTTTCAAGTGGCTGTGGCTCGGGTCTTGCTTATGATTCACAAGTAACATTGGACAAAGATTAGAATTGAGATGAGCCTGCAATATTAAGCTAGGATCTTCTTTGTTTCATTTATCAGGAAAGAAACTAAGGGCATTTGGTCTCTGGTGAGCTCAAAGACAAAAAAAAATATTTCTCCCAAGCTAGAGGATACAATATTTCTTGCTTGTCCTCATAATACCTCAGGTAACCTGTAATATTATTACAGGTTGTCAGTTCTTTTCAAAGAACTAGGTCATTCCCAGGCCTGGGGCTGTATGTAGAACCCTTGTTAATATGAAACATATTCAAAGTGAGTTCTCAGTGATACTCAGTCAGGTCGTAAAGGGTGTCCTTCACTTGATTAATTGCCATAATTTTGGTAACTGTCCAAGTATGGAAAATTAAATATGTGGTCCACATCACCATGAAATAAAAAAACAATACTGAAAACAATACGTATGGCCGTCATTTAGAAGTGAAATGGTGATGCATGTATTTTTCTAATGTAAATAAATCTATACAACAATGTTTTCACCTCCTCTTCTCACCTCCTACAACCAATTAACAATGTATTGCAACGACTCCTCTGGAAAAGACCAGTCCTATATTAACATTTCCCCTTTGGTCGCCAGTCGGGAACTTAAACCTCTCCAAATAGCAAGCTCTTACTATTATTGGCTGCAGTGCGCTCCCAGCAGACTATGCTGGGAGTGTGATGTATTCTGATGGCACACAGACTGAACACTTCATGGGTGTTGCTCCGGGACATGCTGCTGTGCTCTGCTCTGCTTTGGGTGGCTTCCACCCTCTCATTTCATCCTGTGCAGACGCGCTGAAAAGAACAGCTCCTGCTAACTACAGTTTGATGTTTCTCACTTCCTCAAGTATACTGCAATTTAGACAAGAAAGCCAGTTGATGAATGCGAGGTAATATGAATAGGAATTCGGCCGTGCAGAAACATGGCTACTACAATGCTTGGTCTTTGAACATTATCTATAATTAAGGTCTGACTTCTGTTTTATTTACGGCTAATCCTAATTTAGACACATAGCACCATCTCATGGTCTCACACTGAAATTAAACTTCATATCAAAATGGTGATCTGCCACTTTCTGGTACTGCAGGCGATGTCAACATTTTGGACATTGCATTTGCATACAATATCACAACTTTAGGGTCTCATTGGGTGGAAAAACAAAACTATAAATTAAAATATGGATGTGTGTGTCGAGGTTGTAACACCCAGAAAAAGCGGACTTATAAATATTGGCATGTCGCCATTGCTTGTTTGAGGAGAGATGATTGCTTATCTTAGTGATGCTAAATGAAGAGAGGGAGGGTGTGGCAGTTGAAAGCCAGTTCCTGGTCTGATGACCAGAAGTTCAGTATATAGATATGCTTTTGAATGCACCCAAATCATTTCTGGTGAGTAAATATTATGAAACAATATCATTCCACGATTACTCCAAATATATCATTGCATACATCATTTTCTTACAATATAACAAATGAAGATAAATTAAAATATTATTACAATTATAAACAAAATGTCTACACTGACCTTTTAAATAAATTAAAACACAAATATAGGATCATTCAAGACTAAAACAAAAATAAACTTAACAGAACAAATATTTATGTAAATGATGCCTATGGTATCAATCACGGTGAGAGAAAATGAAAGAGCGGGTTTTCTGTTTTTTGGGAGAAGGAATGTTGGTTGGTATTAAAGTAAAAGTATCCTTAATTTTCTTCACGACACTGACTGTGCTGTTCTGGCATTAGGATAAAAAAGGATTTCTTTGATTTGGCAGGGGACAAAGTAAATTTTGCTTTACAAAATCTCAGTGACTATATAATCCAGCTATTGCAATGGCCATCAATAATTCTGGACTGCACTTTATCTGGTATCAGAGCTGTGTGATTATCTTTGTTTGAACTGTAGATATCGATTTGTATGGGTTGAGTGGATCTTTACTATTGTGACCATCTCAATCATCAATAGAAGTTGAAGAAAGGTAATTATCGTCGGTATCACCGGTATCACCCAGAACGGCCAAACCTCTGCCCTATTGAAAAAAGATCGGTACATTTCGCCTACACTTCCCCAATCATCTTATGATATTCCCACCCCAAATGATAGACCTTATGGATAATGAAGAACATGCTTTGATTTGAAAAGTTGTTGTTTTATTTTTGAATAAGCACTCAGGTTTACCTTCGCATGACACTGGCCAGTAACCAGATATTTTGTACTGTTTGCAACTGTACAAACGTACTTTATTGATTTGATTAACTGCCTCTGACACTCATCATGTGACACTGCCCACTGTATAAGAATATGTTTTTGGTTTCTTATAATGTTTACAAAAGCCCATCTAGAAACCAAGTAATGCCACAGCAGTGCAGTCACAAACATTCAATCTCAGTACATAAGTTGTACAGTAACCTCACAGGCAACTGAATGCAAACACAAGAGAGCAGTACCGATGAATCAGTCTTTCTAAATAGATGTGAAGAAAAACTACTAGACGATCACATCTGACTATTCCCTCTCTACAAAGTGGTTAAGCCTGACAAGTCACTATGCCTGCTAGTCCCAACAGGCTTCATGCACATTTTCATGAGCCACAGCCCTTCAGCTACAGATCCATACTGAGTGTTAAACCACATGAATTATTCCATGTCCTGCCTCTCGTGCCAAACCATTTCACGCTTGCCAGTTAAAACCTTCTCAAAGGTGCAAACATGGCAGCAACAAAATTATAAATGTTCCTGGACATGAATTGCATAGTTAAAAAATCATTGGCCATGTCTTATGTTTGATGATATTATTTTGGACCGACCTATCGGTTGCTCTTGTAGACAATCAGTCTGACTTCTGATTCGTTTCAACGTCAAACTGAACCTATATGATGCAAATGGCCCATGCTCAAAGTACTTAGTGTACTTAACACTATTACCAATACTTTTTATTTAAATTTAAAAAAATTGTGTGCACATACTTTAAGTCACACTTTTAACCCATCTACACAGTAGTCAGTCATTCAGGTCCACAGGCCTCTGCAACCTCCATTCATGCCTCCACGACTCAAAAATAAATAAGCTTTGGACATTAATCCCAACAGGGAAAGTACCACCTCCAGGTCTGTCCTCCCGGCCCTGGACACTCTGACATTAGATGAGATTAGATTGAACTTTATTGCCACTGAACAAGTACAAGTACAGTACAACAAAATGCAGTTAGCGTCTAACCAGTGCAAATAGAAGAGGACAGAAAATGTACAATTATTTGCAAGTATTAAGCATATGTATGTTACAATTGGAATGTATAGATGTGCAATGAAGGCAGATGCAGTACAAATAGTAATACTAAATGTGAAATTCAGGCAAATAGAGGAGGGCAAGTATTAGGCATAGTTACAAGTTGGATTATAGATGTGCAGATCCAAATGACAATTGTAAAGGCATTCTAAATGTGCAATGGAGGCAAATTGAAGGAGTAAGTTAGCATGTGCAACCGAGATACAGGGATAGCAGCAACAAGGTCCCTGAGGGGCGTGGGGGGTTAGTGATGGGTCACAGAGTCCAGCAGGGTTACAGTAGATGGAAAGGAACTGTTTCTGAGCCTGCTGGTGTGGGAATGAAGAGACCTGTACCGCCTGCCTGATGGTAGGAGGGCAAACTGTTTGTGGCGTGGATGTGAAGGGTCCCTGATGATCCAGCACGCCCTGCACAGACACATAAGCCATTGAGCAGCCATCACTAAATGGAAATGATTATTACCGGCCAAGACCATATTTCTGAAAATGTCACTCATCCAACATGCACAAAACTTTAGTCAGGAATAGGAATAATAATTTAACTTGACCCCTTGACCTAGCATGAGAAGACAAGTGAAAGACATGTGACTTGGAGAAAACTCCTGGACATATTTAGGAACAGCTTTTTCCCATAGTCTCCATTACAGATAATAACAAAGCAAGAAAACAAACACAATGGTATGCCCACACCCCACCGCCCGCCCCATGGAGATTGTAGTGGGCTGAGGCAGGTGTGCTTTCTGAAACACCATTACACCTTCTAATGACAGGCCCTAGTGAATCCCCCTGGTGGCCATGCATCAAACAGACCAGGGAGATAACCTCCATCTGTCTTCATGACTGTCTGCTTTATAACTTTAGCAGAGTGCAGGACCACAGCCCTCCTCCGCAGAGAAAGACAATATTTGCTTTACTCATTGCCAGGCCAATTGTTTGATTGTTACACAGTGGCTTTAGGTGTCTCCTTCCGGGCAACTTGGGTAAACACAGAATTCTCAGAATGCAGAGGTACCAGCATAGTGTAGAGCAGGAAGTAAGAACCCGACAAAACAGAATCTACACAATGAATTACACTGTTGAACCAGCAACCTTTAAGTCACAGGCCCAACGCTACAACCTCTAGTCGCCCCAATGACATTTGGACATCCTGTGTCAACATTACATTTTGCATGATATGATCAAACACATGACAATTTGAGTCTACATTCATACTGTAGGTTGTGAACATGAAGTTCAGGAAATCGCCAGAATAAGGAAACAGTACAAATGTTAATTTTACATTTGCATGTGTCCAGAGCAGTATTAATAACCACAGATCAGAACATAGACATTGCATGTAAAACATAATCTAAACCCTAACCATTACCCCTAACCCTAACCATTTACCCTAAACATAACCATTACGGAGAATGTTGTAGACTGACGGGGTTACTGCACAATGCAGTGTATATTTTATTAATAAAAGAAAGTTAGTCCTGACTCGCTGGAAAGGCCTTTGGGGATTCAACTCACTCACTTGGTTTGGGCACGAAGGTCAGATGAATAAGAGTGCCTTCAGACACAGAATACTGGCCCATGTTACTACCCGGGTGCAAGGGAGTGTGTGAAAAATAATTGCTTGAGCAAAGTAGGGCAAGTCCTTTGGAAACTGAGGCAACGAGACAGGGCCATAGAGACAATTGGATATAACTAAGAAAAAAAGTTCAATTAGAAGAAATGTCAACTATTTTCACTGGATACAGTACAAAACACCCTATATTTTCGATTTTTAATGTGCAGATTTTGTCATTATAATTTGTATTACTACTTTACCCTCCTATATCTGATCCTGTCCTTCCTCTAATTAGGAATATATGCAGCCACAATAACGCACACACGCACTTGCGTGCACACACACACACACACACACACACACACACACACACGCACACACACGCACACACACACACACACACACACACACACACACACACACAAGGAGTGCTGAGTCATGCTGATAAGATCTCAGATGAGGTCACATGGTGTCTCTGCTTAGGTCATCCTATCCTATCCTCCTCTTGTACAGCAGCAGGTCAATGATACACACACACACACACACACACACACACACACCAGGCTGCTCTACATTTCTCATGCTGTAGCACCTCTATTTGTAAAACTGATAACATTCCTATTTGCCTGTGAGTGTGTGTGTGTGTGTGTGTGTGTGTTTGTGTTTGTGTTTAGGAGCGAGAGAAAGAGAGAGAAACAAAGGCAAGAGTAGCAAGAAGACAAGGCAGTGGGTGGGTGGATGCATTCTACTGTAAGCCACTCCTCTCCAATGAAACATCAATTATTCAAACACTCAATAACCAAAATTGCAACACACACAAACACACACACACACACACCAGATCCTCTCTTCTCACATTATATTGTATTTTAATCTCATCCTCAAATTGGTGGTTTGTTGGTGGTTTGTTCTTTTCTCAATACGCCTCAGGATTTCTGACTAGTCATCCGTTTCTCATCTCCGAAAATAAACGAACAATAATCGCCACACAGCTCGAACCAAAACATTGATAAGCGGATTGAAGGCAGATTTAGCAGAGAAAATGATCTGAATACGTAATGAGTGTCACTCGGTAAATGTTTGTGAACAGGAAACGAGGTCAATAAAGGAATCATAATTCCCTCAGACAAATAGATCTAACTGATGCCGTAAGCACTGATATCTCTAGAATACACATGCTGTAACAATCTACAAACCTCTGGCACCTCATTGGGAGAAACCTACAACCTCCACGCTACAGGAAGCAACCCAGGAAGACGAGAGAGCAGAAAACTGCAATGAGTTTGTTTATTCATTTCCCTGACATGCTAGTTACTGAAATCACCCAGCTAACAGCCATTGGCATTTCCATAAAAAGAGACATTTCGGAGTGGTTCTGAGATTGGTTCATTTTGAGGAGGAAGATGAGCATTGGAATGGCCTGCTTGGCTCTCAGTTCCCCAGGCAAAAAACACATCATTCAATTATCTAAAACAAACGCTGGCGGGTAGCTATATAATAACCCTGAGATCTGGCTGCCAGTGGGGACACATGGAGTAACACACAGTACTCTCCCAGGGAAAACCTGTGTGAGAGAGACAGAGAGGAATATCTATGCGGGAAAAAGTAGGCGGTAATTCATGTTTGCTCTGGGATTAGCCTTCTCAGAGGAACAAGACAAGAGACTGAAATGATCAAGACTTTTGTAAAAAGCTAAAAAAACAGCCTTCATCATTCCAGTTTTTACAAATTGAATGGTTTATAAAAATTACAATTTCTCTGGGAGTATGCACCTTCTGTGATGCTCTGGGATACTCTAAAAATAACATTTCTATTTCAATTAGCTTACCTGCTTGAGGATGCATCTGCAAAAACACAGCAGCCCATTGTCAATGGCTTAGAAATTCTATTGCAGTCTATCAATTCTCAATCTAAAAAAAATATATTTCACAGAGGGAGTTAGAAAACAATGAGAAAAAAAACAATAAAATCAACAAAATCCTCCCTAACAATGGACGCTTCCCCAAACAATCGTCAGTATCATTTAGGGAGAAGATTTGGAGCTATCACACCGGCCAAGCCTGAAAACAGCAGAACAAAGAGCTGACATCATCCACTCTGAGTAAGTCCACCCCATTCCAAAAAGAATATGTGCATAATCGGCAATAATGCAACATTTCTAACATTTGCCAAATAATGTATTTGATAACAAATGTATGTATATGTCCAAATTACATTTACTAATGAATGTCACACATTCAAATACATTTTGAAATGTGTAAATGTGTTATAAACAATAGCATAGGGACGGGAGGGGACTGAGGGATCACGCCCTCACCTATTTTAGGAGTAGCTAACCCCCAACCCCCGCCCCAGTTATAACAACCATTTTCAAAAGAACTGCCTTGTTTTAGACCTACAGTACAGTGGGAGTATTACAACATCTAGTTAGATTGTAAGATATATTGGCCACAGACACTTGCTTATACTTTGAAAATGACCTTAATGATGAATCTCATGCTATTGTAACGGACAGGGTTTAATCTAGATTTCTTGAAGTTCCCAAAAGAATTATTCCATGATTAAAATTTGACTATTTTAGTGTTTATTCTATATATTCATAATATTTGTAAAACTGTAATTTTCATTATGGCACTGATGACTTGGCTGGTCCCTCTCTTCCATAAGACCCAAAAGTTGTAACCTGTAAATAACCCACACTAAAATAACCCCACATATACTTAACTTATGGGTAGTAAATGTTTAAAGGTCTATTATTAAGTGATGATTAGTAATTAAGTAAATAAATATACACACATTCTTTATAAAAAGTTTATTGTAGTGTAATGCTTATCATTTTGGAATAAAAGTGTAAATCTCCAGTATGTATTTTCTCAGTATAAAAGGATTACAACTGACTGAGTAATCAAAGACAGACCATTTTCTTATATCGCTAATGTTTTATCCTTCTTACCAGGAACCACAAATTGTTCAATAAAAAACATACATTATGGTATTGTGGAGCATAATTCCCAGACAGTCTGACTGAAGCCTAACGTTCCTGCTACTCGCTCCTGACAATGTCCCTTTCCCTATGAGGAAGAAAAAAGCTTCGTTTTTACAAAACCACTAAGTGATTGGTCAAAGCTGTAAATCAAGTGATTGTGACAGCTCAAAGAGAACTGAAACATTTGGATATACATTTTCTCTGTGTTTTGTTGAAGTGGATGCTTGTTATGTTTAGATAACAAAAGACCATCTGTTTATCCATACAAAGGAAGTCACATTAATTCAAAGCTCGACAGTAAATAGCCAATGGGCTTATGTGCATTGCTGGTTTGTATGTCTATAAAGCTGAGGTATGACCATGAAGTCATACCTCAGCTATGACTTCATGGTCATACTTTGAGTGAGATGAGCTTGAGTTCGTAAGACCGAGTATCAAGTCTGTAACATCATGAACAACAAACTATCAAATACTGCAAAAAATTATTGAATTACTCTCTCCCTTGGCGATTGGATATGCAATCATTATTTCACCACTATACGAAACGGCTGATTTCGAAATGTGTCTTTGTGAGAGAGTGAGGAGAATGAGAGAGTGAGTGAGCACCAGCTCGGAAGTAAGACAGAGTACTGGTAGCTAGTGAAAACGGTGGAGATCAGTCAGAGTAGACTGTAGGGTTTCTCTTCAGGAAGAAAAGCTGCCAAACAGGTGCCATTTATTCACCATGTCCACCATTCTGATAATGAGCAGTCAAATGAATTGTGACACTTGACAATAACTGCTGCGTTGGCAGAAGCCACAAGGAACATTCTACACACTTCACTCAAACCAATGGGCTGGCATTGGAGGAGCTGGAATCAAAAGGGTAGGAGTGAGCGAGTAGGGACTAGGACGTACGTGTAGGGCACTTGTAGAACTCATTCCATTGTTCCTATAATCACAGAGATATTTCAACAGGAATGAAAGTGGTGCTCTTTGAAAAAAACAAAGTACCGTCATTCATTTTCTTTATTCTCTAGATGTGATGAAAAGAGTCGACCTGGCAGGAGTCACTGTACCACTCCAGATGCAATATGCATGTTTGAGTTCAACAAGAGAGTACGTTTCAAAGGTAGAAAAAGGTTGGAAATAGCACAGAGAAGGAGTTTGCACTGAGCTTGCAATGGAAAACACTTGACTGCTAACAGGTCTTGTGTCAGTCCATGGAGTGCTTTGAGTGGCACAGAGGACATGGAGGTATGGACTGATGGAGAGAGGAATGGAGAGGTGGAGAGGTGGAGAGAGGGATGGCGAGATGGAGAGGTGGAGAGAGGAATGGTGAGATGGAGAGAGGGATGGAGAGGTGGAGAGAGGGATGGCGAGGTGGAGAGGTGGAGAGAGAGATGGAAAGTCAGAGAGGGCTTCATTCTATCCCCAATTCCTAGGCTCTGCCGCCATAAAGAGCTACTCAGCAGCCGAGACACAGTAACAGCTTTATAGTTCTTGTGGACTGGGTCCTATAACTCTAATCTCAGTTAACCCTTCAATAAAACTGTGCAAATTGCATAGTCTGTCCTCAAGAGGTGGTGAGTAGTCTGTCCTCAATACTCGAACTGATGTGTTCTGTCTTTACTGAGGCATCTATGAATGCGAACAGAGGGGACCAGGTATTTTCCCATTGTTATATTTTACAAATCCCTTTTCACGAGAAACACTTCTTATCCTACTGTAGGGTTGGTTGTCACACTGAATAACAGCAGGGTTGGTTGTCACACTGAATGACGTTGGCCATTCCAGGGTTATTTATGGACTATGCAACATTTTAGATATAAAAAATAAAATAAAAAAATCAAGAGCACTGAATAACACAATGCATCTTTAATGTAGAAGCACAAAGGTTGTAATTGACATTGGATGCTGGCGATGTTAGTATCTCACTGGCAAAGAGGCACCATAGAGAGTTGTTGGAAAAACAAACCCATGTGGCAACTAACCCCTGTGACGACCAAACCCTGCAAAAACTAACCCCTGAGATGACCAATCGCTATGACAATCAACTCCTGTGACAAACAAACACTGATAAGTAAACCTACTGCGAATAAACCCGGGACTACTAACCTTGTGATGACAAACCCCGTAATGACTAACCCCGTAAGGACTAATCCCGCAACAACTAACCCTGTGATGACTAATCCCATGATGAATAACCCTGTAACGGCTAATCCCCTTGACGACCAACCCTGTGACAACTAACACCGTGATGACTTATTCCGTTCTCACCTGTCCTCCCTGTCGTTCTCAGAACGCCTATCATGGACTTCAGGCAAAGATAGGCTTTTACCATTAACTTTCATTTACACTTTCCAACACCAAATTTGTCAGACAATTAAACTGGAAATTGCAGTTTTACTATGGCACTACTACTGCTGTGACTCTGCTATCGCTTACCCTCTGTCCTCTAGGCTATTCTTTCGCTCCCTCTCTCCCTCCATTTATACACCTCTTGCTCCCTCTCATTCGGTCCCTCTCTTTCTGTCCCCACTCTCGCTCTAGATAAACAGTGGGCCAAGCCTTGTTTGAGAAAAGTTGAGGGATTTCATCTCCACTTCACTCTCCTAAGTGACGTTTTATAATGACTGATTGCAGATAGGCCTGGACTGCTCTGAGCCTCTGGAGCAGCACAGGTCTTTGGAAAGAAAGCAGTGGTAGAGTAAAGACCACAGACAAGACAATCTGTCACATTACAGAAACCATCAGCTGAAAGTCTATGATTATTAAACTCCTAATTATGACTGTGAGGTTGATTGAACAATAAATCATCCTATGTTCATTTCTTTGTGAAAGTTCCCACCCCATAATTTCTGTAAGGACGCTTAGATTCCATTCTCATGGGTGATCGTGATCACACAGTATGTCTAACTATGAGAACATTCTCTCCTTATGCCTTTGGATTATATTGTGTCAATGTTACCTTTAAACTGAGAGAAAAACACATTTTCACATCAGCGCTGTACGATCAATTGTTAAATGTATTGACTAACAAACTGCAAGAATTAGCCTTGTCATTGAGAGAGTGACAGGCATGAAGGCCAGGAAACACCCACTGGCCAGCCCTGGTGTGGTGGTGTGGATCACGGGGTGACTGTCCCGAAAGATAAGCGTCCTGAATCCTGATGCATCAGTACGGCCATCAGACACTGCTGTTTGGGCGTCTCCGTTCGCCCCTATCCTTGACACGCATAATAATGAGCAACAAACTGGAAGAGGGGGGAAAAAACGATCGATTCTCTAAACCTGTGCCGCATTCCACACCAAGCCCAGAGGATATCTCCACGAACATTTCTGAATTGCCTAAAGTGCATTGGCGACCTGCGAGGTTTTCCCTTGAGACCCCATCCCTGTTTTCCCTCACTGTCCGTCTTATTTGTGTACAATCAATTTAGCATCCCAGCGGTGGAAGGAGATAAAGAGTAGAAACCCAACATTCAGTCCTCACTTTTGCTGTAACAGTTCAGTGGCCACATCTCACCTGCATACCTGAGCGAGCAGAACGGGTGGGAGATGGACACGTGCTCAGTAGAATTCTAACTAGGGCCAGAAGCTGAGGCAGAGAGATACTGGAGCTTTCTTTATGAGCCAGCACACAGAGTTTAGCAGAGAGCAAAATACCCCAGTTACAACCCCCCCATATCACACTCCCATGCCCACTTCCGAAACCACAGCATCTCTCTATCCCTCGCTCTTCTCCTCATACTCATTCTAACCACTGATTCTTGCTCGCTTTCGCTCTCACCAGAGCTCTCTCTCTCTCTCTCTCTCTATTTTCCCCCACCTCTCCCCATGCATATTTCTCGGCCTCGCCCTCTCCCCCTCATGTTATTTGCTCTCCCTTACGTAACTTTCTTTTTCCTTCTCTCTGAAATGGCAGTGTGAGCGTGCAGTCAGAGTCAGGCCTCAGCGGGTATCAGTGGCAGGCAGGCACACACTCAGTTTGGCTCTGCTGCAGATTGCCATTGAGGGCCTGGGAGGACCAGGCGTGGGCGCAGGGAGGGAGACGGTACGGTGGGGCAGTGGGAAGAAGGGGGAGGGGGATAACATAGCGAGGGAGGGGCAGTGCAATCAGACCTCTGAGCTCCCATAGGAAGCGACAGCTCGTCGGTTAATTACAACAGCTAATATAGCAGCTGCTGATTCATTCGCGTCTCATTGAGATTCCCGATACGACGGGGCAATAGAGCGCTAGCATGAGATTTACTGCAGCCGCTGTAGTGGTTGAAAGGGGAACTGGGGGACGGAGTTGTACTGAACCGACTGGAGTAGTTCAGGGCTCTGCGCTGAGTGGCAGGGCTGGTGTGCTACCGGGTTAGCGTGGAACAGTGGAGGGAATGTTTAGTCACCTTCATTTAATCAGGTCTGTTTTCTCTAACGCGTACGTAAAAAGAATGAAAAAGCGCACCACAGTGAAGGCTGTCGTGGAGAGATAGGAGGGAGGAAACTGTCCACTGGGCCGTGGCCAATGACTGGGAAGTCGTATACGTCTTTGACTTAATTCATTGTTGACACCTGCATTCTACTACACAAAGGACATTCATGAAATATACAGTACTGTTATGAGAAAGAGATCAGTTAAAATATTAAACCATCCTGCCCCATTAACAGAACGTTGTGGGGTGATCACAATGAATGCAAAATAACCATAGGACAACCAAGCTCTTACCAAGCGTTAAGAAACAGAGCATGGTTTTCAGAACGTTATGTGCTACCTGGGATAGCCAGTATTTCATTCTGAACAGTCTATTAATTACACAGGCTTGATTCACATCTCAAAGCAATGAAGTGCTTGAACACAAAACGACGGCACATTCATACGGGGATGTAGATTACAATTGTCACGTCTTCCATCTTGCGCTGGACAATAGAGCCGCCGTACCTGGTTGGGCAGCCTGTAATGACAAACCGCTGCAGCTATTTGAACCCTGTGTGTAGCAGAGTGTGGTAACTGCTCACCGAGAAGGACCACATCGAGCAGACGTAGATGCCACTATGATAGAGCTGCAAAAGCATAAGTACCACCCAGCAAAAGTCTGTCACCCTCTCCTGTCTGCGCCCCTTTCTATCTCTCCCCCTCTCGCCATCTCCTGGTCTCTCCCCGTCCTTCCCCCTGCCTCCCCCTCCTTTCAGTGTTGTTACCATTCAGAAGGGTCGGCGTGGCGACTTGGCTGACAGTGGAAGCTGACAGCCAGGTAACAGGCTCGGAGAAATGGGACAGGGGTGTAGAGGGGCTCAGGGGGGAGGCCAGGAGAGGGAAGCCAAATCAATACGGGCCACTGATCCAGAATGTAAAATAAGGGAGGATTTGAAAATACACCGAAGAGGAGGCCTGCAACTTTCCTGGGATAAGAATGCCGTCGTCTTTGTGGTGCCTGAATTCTGCAGACAGAAGATAAAGACCCAGACTTGCCTTAACTTAAGTGTCCAGTAACTGGATGACTGTGCAGTCTACAGCCCCGGTCTGGTCGTGCATTTCAACTCAGTTATTGCAATCACTATCATATTACTGTCCGGAGTTTCCATTAGTTGTTTCAGTATGGCTTGACTGTGCGTTAGCGGTGCGTCAAAAGGCATCTGAATGCAGGGGTAAAAACCAGCTGAGATGCTGGGAGCTGGGATAGAAGATAATAATGGGTTAACCCAATAAGTCATGAAGGTGAAAAACGGTCATTCATAATGATAATGGCAAAAAATGTATAGTAGAAGCTTAGTCTGCTACATATAGGCTGGATCCCCAAGCCTTTCTCTTTGTGGGGTCAGAGAGCAGGGACAGACTGATAAAGGATGGATAGTCATATTGGTTAATATGTACTGAAGATCCTAAATATACAGGCAGCCAACAAGTGGGACATGTATGGAGACAGAGGATGGTGTGCATTGGCAGTAAACGGTCGGTAAGTTAGAAGGAAGGAGTAGGGAAGAGGGAGCGAGAATGGATGAGGGTCTGAGAATGTGTGTGTGTGTGTGTGTGTGTGTGTGTTTGCACGGCTGTATCTCTAGACCAGGGGTGTCCAAACCATTCCACGGTATGACGCCTGTCTGCAGGTTTGTGGTTTTTCCTGTGAATTGGTTCCCAGTTCACACCTAAACCAGGTAATGGGTGGAAACTAACCAATTAGTAACCTAATTATTCAATTAAGTACAAGGAGAGAGCGAAAACCTGCAGACACACGGCCCTGCGAGGGCCCTCCGTAGTTTGGACATCCCTGCTCTAGACATATACACTACAGTTTAGTGCCAGCAGAGGGTGCCATGCCACTTTCAAGCACATGAGGCAGCTCTAATGCCTTGACACTCCTTAACATAAACATACACACACACACACACACACACACACACACACTCTCATGCTTGAATGCATGTACACACACACAATAGACGTGTGTTGTTATTGCGTTTGGAGGAAGCATCGAATTAGATATTGATATGGCACATTTAAAAAGGTGGAATCAAAGGTGGACCCTACCTGCCTACATCGTCACATAGAAATTGGCATTGGTGTGTGCAGACACTCAGTCTAGTGTGTACATTTTAAAATGCGCATGTCAACACATTTATCACATCATGGTTCTATCGTTGAATCAAGCAGAGATGTATACGCTATCGACAGGAAGCACAACACAGTCTTCTATAACCTCCTCTGACTTCCACGGTTCTGTCACCATAGAAACAGAATGCGACCATAGTCATTATATCTTCTCAAACTGTTGAGGTTATTAGAGTTTATTCGGTCTGAAATAACAACTCCAGGACCGACTTCATTGATGTCACAAACAAAAGAGCCGTCACTGATTTCGGAGAAATAACGATGTGCTTGATTTGGGAGTTATGGATAATTCTTAACAGGGCGCTGACGTTAAAGATGACATTAAACAGTCCAGTGAGATCAAACAGTCACATGCAGGTCTCTCTCTTACTAAGACCGTTTTAATACAAACGATCAGTCTGAGCATCAGTCTCTTTAGCTTACATTCCCCACGCTTATCTCTTAGTACCATACAAGACCATGACCACAGGAAGAATAAGAATAAAAACTGTTTTTTGGATGTCAGGAGCGCAAGCAGCGTCAACAGCTATTGGATGAGACGAACTGCATAGCATGACCTGGTCTCGTGAATGGGGGGAGTGGGGTCTCCGATAAACAATACCTGTCCCTCTAGATATATAGACAGGTTGATGTGTTTGCTCTGTCTGGTACATAGCATAGGACTGGCACTGGACAGAGAGAGAGAGAGAGAGAGAGAGAGAGATAGGGTAAGTGTGAGAGAGGGGGTTGCAGAGTGTGAGGTGGACAGAGAGATAGGGTAAGAGTGAGAGAGGGGGTTGCAGAGTGTGAGGTGGACAGAGAGATAGGGTAAGTGTGAGAGAGGGGGTTGCAGAGTGTGAGGTGGACAGAGAGATAGGGTAAGAGTGAGAGAGGGGGTTAGAGAGTGAGGTGGACAGAGAGATAGGGTAAGTGTGAGAGCGGGGGTTGCAGAGTGTGAGGTGGACAGAGAGATAGGGTGAGAGTGAGAGAGGGGGTTAGAGAGTGAGGTGGAGAGAGAGATAGGGTAAGAGTGAGAGAGGGGGTTAGAGAGTGAGGTGGAGAGAGAACGAGGGACAAAGATATACAGTTGGGTCTGATGGTAGATCTGGCACATGAGTGGTTTGTTCAGCATCGTGGGCACACCTTTGTGAGTGAGGGTGAACATAAGTGTACGATTTGAAGCCCTGCGTTCAACATCTACTTGATCACATTGAACCTATTCGTTCAAGTGCCTTGAGAGGACCGGTTTTTCACGTCAGAGCAGGCGATCATGTACCCCTGCTGATATGACGCTCACCTCAGCTTAACCTTCCCATGGACTGGGTGTGTTCCCGTCCGGTGTGAGGACAGCCAGGAGCGGTGGGTCACCCACACCGCTGCGCTACGGTCAGGCCTTCTGTCTCCACTGCCTTCCCAAGAGACACGCACCGCGGGCCCCTTAATGGAGAAAGGCAACCAAACTAGCGAAGCTGAACTTCATTGTCAGAAATCTCCACAGGTACGTGCTTAGAAAGGGAATAATGTTCATGCATGCAGACACGCATGAACAGAAACACAAATGCTACACTTTTGTGGTCTGAGAAAAGGACTGTAAAAAGACACCTCCTTCAACCAGTGTGGTTAACTCTGTGTGCTTTAGTTCCAAGCAGAGAAAAGAAAGCCACATTCACAATCATAACATTCCGATACATGTCTACAACTCCTTTCCAAAACACAAAAGACACATCCCTACATATTCATAGTTTCATACTATATTGTCACCTGCTTCAACAATGACCAGAAAGGAGGACACATGTTCCCTATGCATAAGAGCTGGGTTCTTGTATTCATCGTCAAGGTTGCAGTGTCCTTGCTGTGCTCCGCAGCACGACTCAGACTTCCCCTCACGCTGTGGAGGACAGAGCCACGGCCAAGTCCAGAGGCAGGCCAAAACAAGATCGTGCGAGACTCACCTGGCGAGACTCGCTTTGGCGAGAGTCACCTGTCGAGACGCATCGACGGCAGGCTGTCGACCCTGTCCACAGAGCACTGGCTGAGTCCAAAGAGGGACGCTTGGGCCACAGTATTAGTCTCTCTATTAGTCTCGCTATCAACCATCTAACCCGGTTTACCTTCCCGCTGACAGACACACTTCCAGCCGTCTGGAACCGCACACACGCTCCCACCGGAACAACAACCACACACAGACTGTTCTTGTGGAACCTATGTTCCTCCACAGAACTCTAATTCTACCTCAGCACCAAGTCCGACTGGACCGTCTAGAACCCGAAAGAATGAAGGAACCACAGGAATTCTCTTGGCTTGTGAGCAGGGTGTTTGTGCCAACTGAAGGTAGTTGTACTGCATCAGGCTCTCTGCTAAATGGAGTTCACACGTAGTGCTCTTAAGATGCGCCACACCAGACAACAGGTAGAGTGCCCTGCAAGCACGTGGACACGACCAAAAGCAGGAGCAGCACAGAGCAATGACAGCGGGCATTGCTATCGATGAGAACAAAAAGAACATTATCAGATGCCTGTATCACTATGAAAAAAAGAAATGCCAGCTTTCAGAAAATGGCGGCTATCAGAATTCCGCACATGTGCTGCCCTTCAGGGCATGTCTGTACTGCTAAAAATAGCACAACAGCATTCAATAACACATTATTTTAATGAGCACAAAGAAATCTCTCAACTCCGTATCTAGTGGGCACTCTCAGAAATCTTCAAGTTTTTTCCCGAGATATAGTTAGGAAGTGATATATGATCAAAATGCATGGGTGAAGAGCAGCCGCCCAACAACAGTGTGGCTTTGTGTAATTCATGGTTCTTGTACCTCTACTGAGTGCTAATAACATGGCCCTTCCCTTGAGCTAGAGCCTAGATAAAGTCTCAACCAGTAAAACTACACAGTGGAAGAGCCCCAATCGGGTTCCTGAGTATATCTCCCTGATATTCCATTTCATCAGCTGCCCCTTCACTACTGAAACAGCGACGTGAAGGAAGCCTGTCAAATACAGGGAAACATTACAGCACCACTGAAGCTGGCCAAGGAGCAGTCAAAACCCTCTGGACCGTCTTACAAGAGACTGGACGTAAGAGTGCAGAGACCATTGAATTGTTTGACTTTATAAATTACCAGCACTCATTCTCACACCAAACACCTGTTGCAATTTGAAATAAGCAGAGACCTTCAGCATTAGCACTAACTACACTATTCCCCCTTCCAGCTCAGAGGGAGGAATCGCGCGTCTTTCTCCGTTCATGTACACAGCAATGTCAACATCTGTCAGCCACTGTCTGAGTGAAGGCCCGGGATACACCAGGGACTCTCCTCTCACCCGTCACCCCCCTGGCCCATCCCCATGCAGGCAGCCTGACAGCGCATCTCCCCGTGCAGTAAACCCCTGTCTGGCTCATCTCTGAAGGACGTGTTAGGCTGGAGGCAGCCAGCTGCTCTCACCTGTGTTTGTGTCAGGTAGGATACAACAATGCCTCTGCAGGATGCTCGGCAACACCTGTTGAGAGAGAGAGGGAGAGGGGGGGAGGGGGGGGAGAGAGAGAGCAGAATAAACCAGTTGTGTCACACAGCAGAATGGATGGCAATATGTCCTGGGAGAGCATTCAGCTACGTTTAATGACCTACAATTAAATCGTTATAGGCAAGAATTTCTCACCCCATTTGTATGGTCTGAGAATGTTCAGCATGTTTATCTTAATGGATCTGCTGCAGCATTTGAGTCATGCAGCAAGCCATGAAATTACGGGCCAGATACAGATGTATGTGTGCTTGTGTGTTGTGTGTGTGTACGTGTGTGGGGGTGGGAGGGGGGGTGTACGTGTGTGTGTGTGTGTGTGTGTGTGTGTAAGTTGGCACACCATTCAATTCGGATAGTTTTTTTAATCTTAACATTGGGAGAGGTGGATTTAGTGGTGTGGAGAGGAGAATGTGTGATAGGATATCAAGAATCTAGCCTGTGGGAACCAGTGGAAGCACAGCCATACAGTTCTTCTCAATGAAGGAATAGTACCCAGAAGTGTTTGCTAAGATTGTGGAAGCCAGATTTGGAAACATTTTTCATGCATCAACAGTTTCTCATGCCAGGACGCTGTGGAAGTATCAAATGGAACAAGCACTTACAGTACCACTGACATTACTTACAATAACATAATGATCAATGACACACTGTAGCCTGTCCAATATCAGCTAAACATTTCACCCCGATTCAATCTTTTTAGATAAAATATACGATCTAAGCTCAGCATAGTGAAATGACTTCCCCCAGTTTTCACATTCAGAACTAGAGCTTCTTATTCAGCATTTTCACTGCAAAGAACGCAAAGCTGGAGGCGAGAGTAGCTCGTCTCTGTTACTCACTACTAAAACCTAGCATAGTTTGGTTTACGTTTATGTAGCCTGTTCACAGGAGATTAGAGTAGAGCAGGTGTCACAGCAAATAGTGGGTTCTGTTTATTGCCATGGCTACTGACTGACGGTTTCATTGTCATCAAAATGGCTATCGTAATAACGACTGCTTGGCCCTATCCCATCTTTCCTTAGGAAAAGCAGTGTGACGGGAATGAAAAACATTCCTTTTAATTCGTCTCTGTCGCATTTGCACCTCATTCCAGGTCCTATGTAAAAAGACAGGCATCTCTTGATTAAAAATGAAGCAGTTCACAATAGGAGCCTAGGATCCCAATTATCAAAGGCACTGTCACTAGCATCCTTTTTATGTGTTAGAGAGGAATCATAACTCTGCATTCTCCTCAAAGTATTAAACTGTCAGTCTGTCTAACGATGGCGTCCGATGGTCTAGTTAAATGGTCCGGGGCACATTTCACTGACTCAGACCGTGTCCTCGGGGTGCAGGTCAGGTCCGCAGGACTCTTCAGCGAACGCAGTGTTCATACTGTCCCGTCTGCCGCGATCCCTCGCATTCCTCACACCCCTTCCACTCAGCCCTGTTGGCTTTATTCAACAACGAGCAGCTCGTGCGATTGGCCGACGCTGGGCTCCACCAGGCGTTTGAAAGCATGACCTAAACTGCGCCGCAAAGCGGTTAAGGGGATAAAGAGGCAAGAGAGTAGAGCCGAAAACGAACAAGGGGATCCACAGGAGGGAAAGATAAATACTTTGGCCTGCATGGATCATATTCATTATAATGAACTGGCTGCAGGGAGTGGGTTATCTGGCAGGGCTGGTCAACACTGCATCAGGAGCAGGCAAGACAAAGTGTCAACATGCTCATCAGTATTTCACACCCGGTGAAGAAAAGTACATCTCATCCTCTCATTTCCGCTTTAAAGGGATCATTGAGTCTGAAGGCATATCGGCTAATTTCTTATAAACGTGTTAGGCATCCGTTTGTTTGTCTTTAAGCTCATTTTGGGCCGTGTACCAGAAAGAGGATTTATGTCGTTCTGCTGTAACAAGGCAGATTTACAAGAAACACATTCAGTGCAATACTCCAAATGAGGGAATGTATTTATATCTAATGTCAACTCATTCAAATTTGTTTGATAGTGAAGGATTCCAGTAAAGAGAAGATGAAAATAATGAAAATGCAGTTTTACTGCAGTTATACTGCAGTTTACATAACAGGTCTGTACGTGCTTCAGGGGTCATTTTCACTGTAAATAAGCATAACTGATTGGCCAAGATATTATATGTAGGAATCAATGACATTGTTTCTGTGGTCATTCACATTTTCAATAAAACGAATGAACAGTCCGGTATGAAATTGTAAGAGAGTTTATTACGTTACCCTCAGGAATACTTGTTCACGTGCTAATCGAAACAAGAAAACCTAACCATTTCTAATGGGTGATTAACTTAAACAAGTAAGCAAGTTGTAAATGTCTGCGTTACAGCTAGGATGTGAATGCATCACAAAGGATAGATCTTGTGACAGTTTTAATCGTCTGTGCAAACGTGTTAGCATCAATGCTTTCAAATCCTTTGTATCGCCAATAGTTGATTATCTTCATTTTTCGCCTAATCACTCTTCAGGGTTGCAGGTGAGGAATGGAGTTTCTTGATAATTGCCTTCTGGGTGCCTCCTGTCTTTCTGCTGTCTGCCACTGTAGTCAAAGAGAGAACACACAACATAATCATGTCCTGTGTTTCCAGGCAAAGACAGATGATCGCAGGAGGGGACTTTCTCTCAGATGAAAAATGAAAGGATATAGACACGTAAACAGCCTTGTGCCCCTCGCAGGTTTCTAAGAAGCCAGAGAATGTGCATTGTCCTCCCTGAGGAGTATGTACAGCCGGGTCATTTCATTTATACATTTTAGAAAAAGCCAACTGATAACTATTGGCTCCTCAACTGAATACAACCTCTTTCAACGGAAACACAAGCAACGAATGTGCACTGCTCTTGAAAGAGAGCTCGGCCAGTAGTAATGTCACACATGAGTAATCACATACACTCTGGAGAGAGAGAGAATAAGAGAAAGAAAGAAAGAAAGAAAGGCGAGGATCCGTATTGACAGAGTGAGCACGGGGTGGGGCATGGGGACAGAGGGAATAACAGGAATATTTTCAGAAAAAACACTCAACCAAAGCGAAAGGATAAAAACTCAATACAGACCAGAAATGTAATATACAATATTGTTTCAGAGTGAGGATAATATATTTATTTGTTGTTATTTTTTATGGCCGCTCTCAGTTAGTGGCATGTCATATAATAGGAACTGATTGCGTATTCTCTAAACGGACATTTGTAACCTTGTACAGCCATCTGGAGGTCTCGCAAGCTCACTTTCCCAAATACGTCTGGTAATTACGAGTTTCAGCCATTTGGGAAGCAGAAAGTAAAGGGCCGTTAGGCTGTACCAAGCTGCTGGACCGCTGAATAGAAATCAGCAGCAGCCTGTCTGCACCTCAATGGGATTCTGCTACCATGACTTTAGCCTCCATCCTTCATTCAACTGCTGCTGGAACTTCACCAGCCATACATAACAAAGAATAGCCTGCAAATGTGTAAGACAACCTGCAAATGTACTGCTTTCCACCCAAGGCCTCACACAGCGATGTATCTCCAGTGCTAAACTTAAAAACTCAAGACAGGGTCGGCTGCACAGCCCTCATTCATGTGACACCTTTAGACTGCAAGGAGCGCTGTGTTGCGGCACAGATCACCAAGAGGAGGGTGGCCGACAGAAATGCATCGCGTCGCAGAAGAGACTCAGATCCACTGACGCTGTCAAAGCCAGCCTCGACACACACATAAACACACCATGGTGCACGTACAATACACACACACACACACAGCCATTGGGCACGCCACACACACATGAACACACACACGCATAGAGTCAATACCATGGAAAAGACGATTGGTAGGTGGCTGGAGAGCAAGTCTTCTGGAAGCTCAGATGTTCATTCAAGGCATTTGAAAGGGTTTGCACCTCTCCACCATTCCCATGTATTTATTTCTCCATTAGCTAAATACTGGGGACCGACACTTAACCAAATATCCATTACAGGCAAACAGAAAACTAACAGGGGTAACTAACGAAGAGTTATTTATGTGAATCTCCGTGTTAGCATGTGTCTTTTAGAGTGTGTTTGTGTGCGTTCGATGTCTTCACTTTGCTGTTAGGAGTTGTTTCATCTGCTTTTTTATCAGATGTAACTGCTTGCTGGAGTTACATGAGGTGAGAAGAGAGCACCATGTTGTCGATACCACATAGCAGTACCATGAAGTCCCATGAGACTGTCCTGGGCATGGAGACCATGAAAAGACTCCTGGTTGCATGTTGTCGAGACCACATAGCAGTACCATGAAGTCCCATGAGACTGTCCTGGGCATGAACACCATGAAAAGACTCCTGGTTGCATGTTGTGTTGGATAATAATGAGTGTCTGTGCTTTACGTAAAATCAATGAAGACAATATGTTGACATTAAGTTCCAATAATATTTTTCATAAAACCAAAAAGTCATTAAAAAGCAACCAGTAGCCAAGAGAGATATTGCAAAATCAGCCCAGTTATATCTGAGATGTCACATGACTAAGGTGTGAATGAAAACCTCCCAGCCCCAGTCCAGTTGTCGATACACCGGGGTGGTTAGCTAGTCAGTGCCGTGTGTAAAATCCAGAGTGGGCTCCATTGTGAGGTGCTTTGGCCAAGCTCACAATGTCCACTTTAACAGAGCTAGTTAGTGTGCAGATCTGGGAGAACCTGCAGGAAAGATAACCATCTCTGTAGCATTTTACAAATCAGGCCTTAATGAAAGAGGACAGATAGAAGCCACCCGTGAGTAAAAACCATATGACATGCTGCCTGAAGTTTGCCAAATGGTACTTAAAGGATTCGGACAGCATGAAGCAAGAAGATTCTCTGGTCTGTTGAGACATAAAATCGAATGTTTAGGCATGAACGCTAAGCACAACTATAAACAAGGTACTTCTTAGCGGCAGGGACTAGGAGGCTAGGAAGTGCAAAGACTAGACAGCCTTGGAATGGTTTCAGTGAAGGTATCTTATTATTTCTGTCTAGTAATATTTTAGCTTATATACTCTTCATCTTAAATCTCACGTAGTTGTCGGGTGCCATGTCACAAGAATTTCATTGTGCAGGGTGACACAGCGTTGTTCAGTGCATTTGACAAATACTGTAATCCTTGAAACCTTGAAACCTTAGAATGTCCATGAGTGGCCCAGACAAAGCTGAGACCTTAACCCTATTGACCAAAAGATTGAAGTCTACCTACGCTTCCCATCCAATCTGACTGAGCTTGAGAGGATCTGCAAAGAAAAATGGAAGAAACTGCCCAAATCCAGGTGTGCAAAGCTGATAGAGGCACACCCAAGAAAACTGAAAAGTGTTATCACTGCCAAACAGGTTCTATAAAGCACTGAATAAAAGCAGGCTGTAATTTCAAGAGATACCTTATGGTTTATTGTATGTTCATGGATGGCAAAAAATCTTTATGGCTTGTATTGCATGTTGTGATTTTTGGTTAAATATCTCTGAAAGCATGCATTGGACATCAAAGCGATCAAAGGTATTTAAATAGATGCTTCTGTTCTGATGTCGCCAGGTCTCAGCCTCTGTCTCAGCCTCTGAGTCCTCCAAGAAGTCACGTCACTAGTCACATTGAAATTCTCATGTTTGTCTGACTGCTAATCTTTCCCTTCGCTGAGCTTTCAAAGCAATGCAAAGCGTTGCGGAGGAGTCTGTTAAAGAAAATGGCACTGTCACATTCTTGTTCTGCATCCACAGACCACCACTACAGACAAGAGAGACTACAGGATTTACTGCACATTTCAGTTGTTCACCAGTGGAATGGAAAGGGAACTTGCACAGTGAAAGTGACACAACAAGGAGAATGATTTCCAAAGAAAGACAACTGAACGTCTTGATCAGATTTCAACTTTGCGTTCCCATAAGATGCCGGAGCTCTGTTTTTACAGTAATGTAATGACTGATGCTGTACCCGATAAATATGTACATTTTATTAAAAGTTTATACAAACTAGATTATCATTATGTACACACAATTAAGTAATCTGGGTAATGGGGATGTATTTTGGGGTTGTTTTTCTTTTATAGTAAAAGGTCTGAACTAAGCTGTAAAACAACTGGGCTTGTAGCCAATGGTAATGGAATTGCATGTACAACCAGTCAAGTATACCAGAGAGAACAATCACTCTTAAGTGCAGTCAAGCATGGTTTTGCTTGAGTCTTATAGTGGCACCAGATCAGGTGAAAACATTGCATTGTTACTAATAATATAAACATGATAAAAACAATGTCCTTCACTGGCCACCATCTCTCTGGCCACTAAATCTCCTCCAAAAGTGAGTCAACTATACGAATGACTAATAAATAAATTGTGGATAAGTAAAGACTGACATGAAATAGAAAAACCTAGACAAAGACTTGACAAAATAATATAAAAAATGAAAAATGATTTTAATGTCATAGATTTAGTTTTATGATGACAGGCTCTGTGACAAGAAGGGTCATGACACACTCATTACTACAGTGGTTGGATCAAACTCCCTCTATAAAAGGCTGTGCAACTGAACAGTTTCATTCCAAAAAGAATGTTAATGGGTACATTCATGTCAGTGCATAATACTACTGTGCTTAGATGTTTTATTCATAGAGTTTAGATGTGTATTAAAAACTTGGTTCAGTTTCAAAATGCTATACAGCATATCCATTGTTTATCTGGAATACAAAATCTGGGCTCTGTATATTTGAATATTGTTTGTGGTTGATTAACTCAGCCATCTAAGAGAAAGCATGTACATACAGACCTCCTATTACTGTATTGATTCATTTCTCTGTCTCACACAGACGAGAAAAATGATGTTCTCACGCATTGGCCAAATTTATACAACTCAGGCCCAGGCAGTCAGATGTGTCACGCAATTGAAGCCAGACTAATAGAGAAAGAGTAGGCGAAAAAGAGAGAGAGAGAAAGAGGGAAGGATAAAAGAAAAGCGCTAGGAGGGTGATATTATGAGAGAGAAGGGTTTGTGGTAATTGGACAAGATAGACAACGAAGCCGCTCAACACCAGGTTTAGTCACAAAGTGCCACACTGTGGTACCCACTGGTCCACCTGGAGACGGAGATCATGACCACGAGATCATGGCACACATGCTGCTGCTTCAACAGCCTCTTCACAGGTTTTATTATTAACACCTATGTCTATAACACACATTCCAAACAGAGGTCCATCTGCATGTATGTGTAGTATCTCCGGGCTACAAGTGAAATGAAAACGTAAGTGTCTCAAATTCTACATCTCACCATTTCAAGGCAAGAGAGCAGGTGATGAAAAGAATCCAGGCAGACTCCCTGTGGCTGCAGGTCCGGCCAAGTTTCTGCCTGGCAAATTGGTGGCAAGGCACACACTCAGGCACACACACACACACACACACACACACACACGGAGGCACACACCTTTCCATCCACCCGTGCACACACAGACACACACGCACGCACGCACCACAAATAAACGCTGATCACCTTCAGACGCCAATCTTGATAACTCCCTGCTCATTTACGCTTTTTTCCACCCCACTCTTCCATTCACTTCAACTCATTACACACTGCTTCCCCTCCTGGCTGTAACTGCGGGGCTCTGCTGAACCTCTCACACACACACACACACACACACACACACACACACGCACACACAAACACACTTGAATGCACAGAAGTTACTTTGCGAGGACCTGTGCTCGGCTTGCTGGAAGGTACAAATGCAGTTTCTATGTATCGCCTGCAGCAGACCAGACCAGATAGAAACAGGCCAAAGGGTGTCGCTGAAGAATAGCACATTAGCTATTATCTCTGAGATCAAAATAAAGGTACGCTTTTTCTATTATTGAAGAGGCAGAGTTTATATATTTATGTATGGATTGTTTAGGAAATACGGGTTTAGAAGATTCAGGGATCGCAATGTTCCATAATGCTTTTGGAAGAGTGATTATGTGCACATTACAATACAAACATGTTTCAGCCTCCAAAGCCTGGATGTCTGTGGAATACCAACACATTTCTGTCAACCACTATGCTATTTTTGGTAGTTCTGTGTAAATGTATAGTTGACTGTACTGTACCAATTATGAACCAAACATTAGTGCACTTCCCATTATGTCCAATAACCAAATGTTGTGAAAACATAGAAGACATATTAGCGAGCCTCAGTACAAGCATGCTTAGTGGTGTGTCCTTTGTGACTCATCCTCGCACCTGACGACACATAATACTGCACACATTTCCAGTACTCTAGATGCAGCCCAAGTGACAGAACCTAATTCACAGATTCAACACATCTCTCATAGGAAAACAACTAAACTAACTGCTATTGATCAGCTGCAAGCACACAAACAAACCACACAGTAGGTACTTTAGATTATTGTTGTCCCATATAGTGCAGTTAAACACTTTGATTTTCTCAGCGCCCTGTACACCCTGGACTTACATAACATGTTTACCCAGGTTTTCTCTCAGCTCCTTAGCGAGAGACAAGAGACTCAGCATGCCCTTGCCGCCTGCCTCCCCAACCCGGCTGAGCTCTCCCCTCTCAGCCTGAAAGGCAAGCGGGTAACCGCTACTACTCTACCCACCACAGCTACCGCTGTGCCACGTCCACACAAACATACAGCAGCAGCACAGTGCATGTCTGCCTCATGCTCACACTGTGCTGTTCACGATGCAGTATGAAAGATCAGACACAGCCTGACATGCAGTTCAGAGGATAGAATCTCACGAAATGGGATGTTTTTGGCCTGGAAAGTTCCATCTCTCACTCTCCTGCTCTGGGACAGAGTTGGACACATGCAGCGGTCACAATGAAGAACAGTTGTGCTGGGGATCTTGTCCACTGGCTTGATCTCTCCCTGTGTAACAGCTATTTGAGCCTGGGACGAGGTTATGTTGTGGCTGAATAAAAGCATGATACACTATGTGCATCAAAGTGCAAAATCATTCCAGTGAGAATCTCCACCAAAGATGCAAAGGCAGAAATTTACTAATTGCAGGTAACTGAAAGGTAGTGCAATTCACTTCATACACAAATCAACTACAAACATTTAATATGAAAAGGACTACCTATAAGACTGGCCAGCTATAAAGGAAATTAATTGTAATATCTTGAGACCCACCCACTGGACAAATGAACAGTTCACCTAAAAGCTATTACTAACATCAAAATCCCAGAGTTGACAACACTGCTAATACAACACAATCACACTTTTCTAATAGCTTATAACTATGGATCCAGCAGTACATTATCAAAAATGTTCTTACAGTACCTTCTTGAAAGCTGACATTCTATGTAATTCCTCCTTTTCAAATCCTGTTCACATGGTGAGGTTCCCAGTGAAGTTCAGAGGCTGCGCGAAATATAAACTAGTCTCACTGTGGTCCTGATGATGCTGAGCCATAAGTAGACTGCCTATTTGATATTCACATCGCAGTTTCCATGCGCTGCTGTCAAACCTTTCTTCACAGCTGGCTTAGTTTGCGCATGCGAATGGAGTTGATGTTACTGGATGCGACCGGAGGGGGAGCTGCTTGTTATATTTCTGACGGAGTGTTATCCAGAAAGTTTGGTCTGTGTGCTGCAATTTGTTTTTTTTAGTACACCGCTGTCCACATTGTGATATTTGTTGAAATTAGTTCATTCGTAAAAACGGGTATTCATTTAACGCAAAGAATGACGAGCGTTCATTTCAGAACTTACCTACAAAGCAGCCACGCGTTCACTAGCAGGGTAGCAAGCTATGCTAACTAAGTAGCTGGTAGCATTGTCGAATTTGTTTAAGGAATGCTGCGTATGAATTAAATCTAGCGATGAGTGAGGCACATCGGAAACAAGGTACGTTGAATGTTCTGATATTAATGGTAGGTTAAACCTGTTTTTGTACTGTAATTTTAACAGGTCTTACTGCCTTGCTATCTAGCTACTGTGTTTGTCAGTCACAGGCTACTCGTCAACAAACGCACGTGTCAGAATACTTATTTATCCGTGTCATTTTGCGAAACAGTATCACTACAGTAATCTTTTTGTTTTATGTTTCTGATTTAAATAACGTATTCATGCTTTCTGTATGTTTTAATGTATAGATAAGCTACTATAAAGAGGAAATTGAAATTGTATGCATATTTAATGACATAGGTGGCTAACACGGTACATTACATGGTTCAGTGTTCTTGTTTTTGTTGGTTAGTCTTTAGCTGTATAGAACTCTGAAATTAAATCTCTGGGGGTATATGAGTAATCGCCTAAAAAGCAACGTATATCCCTGTACACAGCCCAAGGAAGTATGGGTACTGGAGGTGTTGCAGCCCAATTCGTTTAGGCCTATCCGGCTAGGCGTTACCTGTCGATAATCGTGTATTTACCGTCAGAAGGTAACGTTTGCATCAGTTCTCTAGAAAAATATTGGCTAAATACAGGCGAAGATATCTCTTAGAAAATGTGACTTATCTACATTTGCAGTTTCCCCAAACCTTCACTCCCCAAACCAGTCATCTTGGATGATGTTGCAGGCAGCATAACGTTCACCAAGACGTCTCCAGACTCTTTCACGTCTGTCACGTGCTCAGTATGAACCTGATTTCTGTGAAGAGAATGGGCCGCCAATGGTGGGCCTGACAGTTCTGGTGGGCTCTGGCGAATGCCAGTTGAGTAGCACGGTGCTGGGCTGTGTCCCACTAGAGGACGCTGGGCCTTCGTGCCACCCTGATGGAGTCTGTTTCTGACAGTTTGGTGAGAAACATGCACCCCAGTAGCCCGCTGGAGATCATTTTGTAGGGCTCTGGCAGTGCTCCTCCTGTTCGCACCAAGGAGCCGATACCGGTCCTGCTGCTTGGTTGATGCCCTTCTAAGGCCCTGTCCAGCTCTCCTTGTGTAACGACCTGTCGCTTCTCCATGCTCTTGAGACTGTATTGGGAGACAGCAATCCTTCTTGAGACGAAACATGGAAAATGCAATCCTGGAATAGCTGGACTACCTGTGCAACCTGAAAGGGCTGCAGGTACCCTCTGATGCTACCAGTAGTGACAAGGACACTAGCAAAACTAGAGAAGAACCAGTCAGGAAGGATAAGGAGAGAGTAATGGGCTGTGGCCATCACCTCCAAAACCATTCCCTTTTCGGAGGGTTATCTTGCTGTACACGCCAGTGCACCTGTTGTCACTTTCATTTGTATCAAAATAGATGACATTGATTCCCAATCGCTTATGCTTCCTATCTGGACCGATTGACATCCCTGATGTTTAATTGACTTGGTTTTATACTGTGATGATTACCTGTTCCCTGAATTGTTTTGAGCAGTGTATTTAAAACATAGCATTAAACAATGGGCTGCTAGTTGGCTCATATCTGGAGTTTAACTCTTTTTGACAGTGGCAGCATTATTTCCTTTTAATTGTAGATCCTTTTCAATAATGATTCAGGGTATTGAGCTTAGAGTATCTGCCAATACCGGGTACCTATCTAATACTGTCTAGCTTGCTTGAGCTTCTCTCTACATTCCCCCCTTGAAACCCTTGCTTTGCAAAATGTTAAGAAATTCCAGACTGCAGACGTTATTGTGATTGTTGTCCAGTTCACAAGGCATAGCCTGCATGTTTCCGGCCAACCAGTCATCAACAATTGACTTATTTACAGTATTTTAATCTGTTTTGTGACATTGGCTCATTGCACTTCAGAGTGCAATGACCTTTTACGAAAAGGTTCTCAGTTTTTCTGCATAAACAATGTCCCAGAGAATTCCCTGGACCCCATTTCCCTGCATGCCCTGTTGGTTTGGCTATGGTTAACTTTTAGAGCTGACCGGTCAATGTACAAATCTAAAAATGTTTAGCTGACTTGGCTAATTGATTGACGCACAGTTATATTACAAGAGAAACTGCTGATTTAAAAAGCTGACTTAGAAATTGTACCTGGTATATTCAACCACATGCTCAGTAATAGGTTGAGACCCTGACTTACCAGTAATGCATAAACAACCTGACCTCTTGCCCAAACTAGTTGCATTGCATAACAATACCATTAAGGCAACAACATTGACCCCCAAATGTAGATTCATCGGAATTTATTACATGTAAAGGTTTATCACTGTGTGTGAAATGTCTCCTGATTTTTCGGCAGAGAAATTTGGTTCGCGTGTACTTGTCTGATGTTTACAAATGCTATGTTGTCTCAGTTTTCCAGTCTAAAGTTCTTCAGAGGTTGTATCCCTTACCCTCCAAGTCTGAGAGAGAACCCAGCCCTCCACCCTCTGAGTCTAGGAAGAAGTTGTCTGTGAGACAAGAAGTCGTTCTACAGGAGGTCTCAGTCACTGGTAAGAGTTTCATGTTACATTTGTTTGAGTTGACTTAATTGAAATATAAATATTATTTCCCAGGCTGAGCAAAGTGAGACACCTGAGACATGAGACGCTTTTTAATACTTCCGACTAATTGGCAGTCATACTCCGGAAATTACATAGCCTGCCTATAATACAGTCAGCCCCGCGTGAACAGGCAGTGGAGAATACAGTACTGCAAATGTTCTTCGTTCTTTCTCATCTGTCTCGTCTCAGGAGATGGTGGGATAACGGCATCCTCAACCGAGCCACACAGACGAGTATACACCGTCCTAGCTTCCCCTGCGGAGTACCAGACAGGTGCCAAGGGATGTGTCGCGCTCTCTCAGCCATCAGGCATAAATACTGAGGAGGACCCAGCTGGTAAGAGGGCTATAATCTTACATTTATGTACTATCTGTGGGGACAGGTGTGCCGTACTGCAGAGGATTTACCGGCACCGCCTCTCCCGGTTCCCTTGTCCATTTCAGAGTTACAATCCCTCTTCTTGATCGTCTTTTTCAGTCCAGTAGTGAAGGAAACAAGGAACAAATATCTGTGTCCATGACCTTAGCTGTTAGGTCATGGAAATTGGAATTCACTAAGCCTATGCATTGCGATAGAAGCTATGGCTTGATATTGGCTTGCATTGCGAATATCAAGGCATTATTATCAATTGTAAACCGGGCGATTTGCATCCTGAATGGTGATTGGCTAATAGCGGTTGGCCGTGTACCACACCTGCTGGTGCCTTTTTTCTTACATTATCTCAGAGTACTCTATTGGTTATGTGTATGTGGCATGAAACAATGTACGGTCAACAGATGTCACGGTTATACTCCAAAATGTATAATTTTTTCATACTTCATATACTAGTGCAAGCTAGCAACATATGGTGGGGTGTTGCTTTCACTGTCCAAACCACATGTACCCCAGTCTGTCTCCATTTCACACACCGTTTGCCTGCAAGAGATGTGGATGAGGTTATTAGGCCACTAGAGGTGTGTAGGTTGTACTAACCAGGTTGTCTGTTCAGTCACATCCTGCAGCAATCTGTCAATGTTATTGGCTGTTATAAAAAAGCCTTTTAGTGCTTTACATTCATTTAATTACATTCGCTTTTACAGGGACATTTCCAATGAATGTACCTGTTTTAGTCAGCTGGCAAACTTACAGCTGTAGTCTCTAGGCAACTCAATAAAAATACAACAAATGTGAAACAAAAACGGTTACAAACAATGTGTTCATGCCAGTGTTTCCTATAGGATCCTATGCGATCTTTCTTGTTTTTCATGTCATTGTATTTTTAGTAATACCCGGTTGCCTTAAGAATTGTTCTTTTTATTGTAGTTTTATATAAACAAACATTTTGGTTCACTAGCCACTCTGGCAGGTGAACTGAAAATCTAGCCACTCGCATGATTAAAAAAAAAAATTACCAGACAAAATGTGTTTTCCCTCAATTATGCCATAAAACACAAATAATGCAGTGTAGATTTTCCTAAATAATGTATGTTCCTATTAACTGATAATGTGGGAGTTTGTCCGGAGTATAATATAAAAATCGACAAATGTTTAAGCTGCACCTTCAAGCGCAGGGGTTTCATGGTAGCAGAACCATCAGCAGCATGCTGTGTCTGTGACCGTTTCCCTCTGTGGACCCACTAGTTTGATTCAGATTATAGTGTAGTAACTCAAACTAGAACCAATAAGCATGTGCACATAACATTCTAAATATACAAGAAACGCTCAAAACATTTCCAGGAAAATTGCTAATGAATGATGCAACGATCCACTCCGGCAGGCTATGGTGTGGATATTTGGTTGCTGCTGCTGTGTGTTATTGCAATAGCTGCCATGGGTGGACAGATTAAGGGAAACATCCTTTGGAAAATAACTGTTCCTTTCAAGCAACTATGTCACGGTTACAAACGCGGGTGTCGAGGTCACATTTGGCCGATTTGACATTTTGGCTTTACATATGTTTCAGCTATAATGGGTCTGACAATTAGCATTTTGATATTTGAGTTTTCGAAGTGACTCAGAGGCAACTAATGGAGTTCCAAAACAGACAAATCGTCAGTGCCTGAATTGTAGGTTCCTCAGACACAACTGCAAAACTTGTATCTCAGGGCAACATGCAAAGATACAGAACTTGGCGTAAGGGATGCCAAACCCCGACCACTGAGCAATGAGGAAAAAAGTGATACTATTGCATTTGGAAAGAGCCAAAATATTCCCTCAGCCCACAATGTCTGTTAGCAACTGTTAAACATAGGGAATCCTATGGTATAAGCAGCTGTCTCACGGGGGTCATTGGGTTCAGTGATTGCTCTGCATGGTCGTATCATGGCCAAGAAATACGGGCCATTTTACAGGACAAGTGCACCCTGTATCGCAAACATCATTCCCTCATGATGTTCCAATATTCCAGGATGATAATGTGCTCAGAGTGCAAAGTAGATTTCTACCCCCTTCATCCTTCACAGGTCCGGATGCTTTTCTTCTTAAACAGTGCAGTATTCCACCACGCACATTTACGGACTTGTATGGTGGCATTCCAAGAATGATTGGCTCTGTTTGGAAAGCATAACATGGCCGTTCTCATTATCAGGTCCTTGTATATTAATATATTTATTTTGTCGATTCCCCCTGTTGTCTTTTTCTCGGGAAAATACAGCAGCAAACTCCTCTGTAAATTTGGCTAACACCATCAGTTGGGTGCCGCTTTGACTCTTAATTCGTTTCATCAGGCTACAGTGCTTCAATACAAATATGTATTTCATGTAGTTGTAGCTAGCGTCCCCTTTCAGAGAAAACGGCACAAAGGTTGCCTGACAACCCCAAACACAGTAAAGTGAATGCCGATGAGAATGTAGAGTTGAACTCGGACTCCTTGCACTTCAGCCCTAATATAGCATTGTTTTGCTGCCACTGTGTAGATTCATTAATGGCTTACCCCAATGTTGGTAAAGGGGTGCAGGAAACACTGGTACTTATGACAAGTGACATTCAGCATGGAGATGGACCGATCAAAAAAGGCCTGCAAAACAAACATTAGGGTAAACCATTTATATAACAGTCAGATGCAGCCTAACTCTCAGTGACGAGGGGAGCAGGAGAGAGAGGGATCAATCAGGTCTACTCACTCTGGCCGTGTGAACTAACTCATGGTTTATCAACTCCTTTGAAAACATCTGTTTGGTGGCATCAAACTTCAGTCATTTTCCTACAATGCATTTTTACTTGAACCTACAATGAGTTAATCTGCAGCTTTCTGTCTGCTCTGTGCGTGCACATAAATCACTACCGTCTGATGTCTTTGAACTTAAGACCCTGTACCGACAGGCAGATAATAATGTACAGTATTGACCCTAGGGGCATGCCCACATCATAGCCGAGAGTGACCGACATCTCATTACACACTCTTACACTCCAGGCTGTGCTTTCATCCATCTGGGAACAGGAATACACCTTCTGCAGGTTTGTGAAGAGGGCCTGATTTTATCTCTGCGACGCGTTGTGCCTAAGAACAGCTTTTAGCTGTAGTATGTTGGCAATGTACCACAAACCCTTGTGAACCCGTATTGCATTTAAATACCAGTTTCATACTTGCTCGCCATAGCATTGTTTTGCATTATGAAAATGTCAGTATTTTTGCACAATTCTGGTCTCTCTGAAATGCACAAATTATATCCTGTAAATCTCACACCAGGACTCCCTGAAACACGCACAATCCATGACATCACTTTTAATGTGTATTAACTCTAAGACTGTTGTCATTTTACATACGCCCAGCTCCAAAAACGTGATTCTGGTGACATTTCCAACAAAATACTTGAAAGGCAGGTAAATTATTGAAAAAAAGGCTAGTTGATTAAATTGTCAGTGTTGTATAATTGTGGAAGGTTATTTTCATAGGCCCTTGAGATTGTTTAAAATGCACTGTCTCTATAAAGGGTGAGTTGTTTCAAAGTTTGAAAGAATCAAATACATTTTCAATTCATAACATTGCCTGGCCCTATCAACTATATGAGTCTTAGCACCACAGCTCGTTGTGTTTGCTGGTAAAGAATTCCCTCACCTTAAATATCTGCTGTTACCATGGTGAAGGCAAAGTACATTGTAACAACCTCATTGTCTTGGAATTATATTTATATTTACTTTTGTTTTTTCCTCTGGCCCCCTCACGTTTTCTTTGGTAGATGATAGTTTAGTGTACATGGTGTGTTAGTTTTGTAGTGTTCTGCCCTGCTGTTTTTTTGTGTATTTTATAACCAATAATCTACACTGAGTTGGCGCTGCTAGGCCCACAAGCTAGTGTGTGAGGATTTTGGGTCTGTTTGTCTGCATGTCACTAGGAATCCGTTTCAAAGGGCTACATTTCTTCAAAGCAGTTGATCTGACATAAAGCCAAAAAGAATAACATGCTGGTTTAACATGGCCATCATTCTTGTGAACTTTCATGGTGATCTCTCACTGTTGATAAAGGTCATTACATCAATGTTTGCTTTTCTGCTGCAGATCTTTTTTTTGTTGGGATGTGCATGCATCACTCAACTGTGACATTTTAATAATATACTGTCTCTGTTTCAGGATATCGCTTACCTACTGATTTGGCTGACTCTAGCAGCCTTTATATTCTGCACCACTTGGCCGTAACTCTTTGATGTAAAAAGAAAGAAGTGCAAAGAATGTGAAATTATGTTAATGCTGGACTCTTAATACTTGTTACACCAGTTAAATATTGACCTATCTGTGACGTTTGGCTCTTCTCATTTTATTTTTATTTTTTATTGATTTGAGTTTTATCGCGGAACGTTTTTCTGTAATGACCCCTTTCGGTTTTGTAAAAAGTTAGGATTCCTGTTTTTGAAGAAATTGTATTTTTTTCCCGTTGAAATATCTTACACAATTTTGTTGGATACATTTTATTTATAATTATTATATTTCTCTATGATAGAGGAAAATGTCCTTCCCAATTCGGTGAAAGCTGCCTGCTATAAGGTTTTCAGTGTTGTTTCACGGTTCCCTATTTCTCCTTAGTGTCTGTACTTTACGGGTTTGTTAAGAACATCTTGGAGTTATTGATACAATCTATAACAATTCATTAAATTGCCATTTCATGTTGCTCCGAGCGTAGAGCATTGTGCAAGATTAGCAAAACCACTTTCGGTCTGCAAATGAGCTTTGCGTCCACACTAAGCAGGAATCTCCAAGCAATGGGTCCCTAACAACGTACTTTCCATTTGTCTATTCTGATGAGTGTCAGGTGTGGACACCGACTTTACCAACATGACAACGAGCATAGAACAAAATGACTCCCATTCCTTTGATTACAGCAGTTCATACGGTCCACTTCTTTATGACTCATACTGTACATGTGCATCCATACTTATTCTTTGTACCTCTGCGCACTTCATTTGGACCTTGCTGATCTGAATTTGTCGCGTTAGGCTCATCTATTATGGAGACATGTTAGCCTAGCCCTGTGTCTGCCGCGGCATTCACGTATTGCCTCACAACAGAATATCACTCCTACATGCTTCTAATGATTCGTTTTATGTAAATGCTGTGAATAATCCTGGCTATTTATGTGCGGTTTCCAATTTCCATCTCTCTTCACAGCTGAATGCATGAATTGCACATGTTTTTTTTAAAGATGTCATTTTCTTTTTCTGCACAGCTGCCCATAATGGTGACGGTTTTCCTGCTTTCCCTTCAGACTGAAAGTTGTGGATGTTGTGCTGGGAGCCTAGAGAGAGTGCCGTGTACGCGTGAGCCTTACAGTAGGGCTTTGGCTCTGCAGTGGGGGAGCTGCTCTGCTCTCTGAATCCCAGAAAGGCTCCTCTTCCCCTAGTTGCTTTGGGGAAAACCCTGCATACTGTACTGTGTATAGGCCGAGGCAATGCAGCTAACTTGACGTCAGTGCTGTCTGTGGCACGGACATAACGTCCTTTAGCATCGATCTTCAGGCAGGGTCATTCAAGAGGTGCTGCTTTGCTGAATATGCTGAATGAATTGGCTTGATCTGCTACAAAATTAAAGCTCTGCATCAAAGGGCGGGTAGACCTGGTGTTGAAGGGGGCTGATTTCAATGGCTTTGTGAGAAATATGGATCACCGATTGGCCTGGCCCAGTGCGGGTTTGCTTACACCTGACTTTATATTCTCATGTCTTACAGGACAGACAGACAAAATACAAATTAAGTGGGTTATTGGTTGTTGTGGCATTTAGCCTAGTCTTAATTGGATTGCCAAATATGTTCATTGATGTATTGCAGTACAATTCTTTATTTATTATTATTATTTTTTAAATACTGGGTCAAGTCACTATTTGTATGGATTTCATTTGAAAGACATTTTAATCACTGGTTATAGATGGTTGATAATGTGTTCTCATCAAAAGATGGTAAGTATGACAGATGCGAAACTTTCGGCATAGGAGAATTGTTACAACAATCTTCAAGATATGCTTCCGGTAAAGTTTACAGAATACACAAATCTGCACAGCATACAAACAAAATGTATGGGACAGCTATGAATGGGGATTTAAGTTCTGAACTATCAACAAGACATGAAATACGTCTTGACTGAAATGTTTTATGATACTCCATACACAATGGTGAGATAAATTCCATGGGCTATAAGGAAGGTGCCTTGGTTTTTGTCATTTATTTTTGGATGCTCGTGTTGTTGTTGGTATGGAATTGCCTGTATTAATTCTAGCTAAACGGAATGTAAAAGTTAACCAGCTCTCACTTTTTTGCTTCCCTTCAGATGAGAACGCTCACGAGTCCGATGAAGATGGAGACAAAGGACAAAAAGAACCCTTGAGGAGGAGGAGGAGGAGAAAAAGGAAAGGAACTACAGCTCCAGGAGGTGGGCCAGTGACTGGCAGAGTGGACCGGGCTCCAGACTCCAACTGTGGGGGTCAATTCAAGACCCCCACACCCACGGAGAAGGATGGAGAGTGGCTCAGCAAGAACAAAAGACGAAAGCTGAAGAAGAAACGCCACAAGGAGAAGCTGCTTTCTCTGGGCCTGATGCCCCGTGCCGCATCTCTGGAGTTCACCTACCAGAGAGGGGGGTGTGGGGAGGAGGAGGAGGTGGCTTCGGAGGAGGCGGAGGAGGAGGAGGAGGAGGAGGAGGAGACAAGGCAGAAAAGAGCAGCTGAAGTGATTGACTTCCTCAGGACGACAAATGATACCTACATGTCTGATTGTGAGTATCACACCTACAATGTGTGCTTTTTAACCCGTATTATCCATCCAGATACAGTCACCCTGCCTAACAGGCCTCTGTCACACTAAGAGCTGGCTTGAGCCCGTGTTCTGAGCCCATGTTCTGGAGAGTGAGGTGACGGGCCCGTGCGCTCCAGTGATGTCGCCGGCACAGCTCATGCCTAGTATGGAAAAGGCAGGTGATGACTCACTGGCCCGTTACAATAATTGTCCCAACTTGAGGGAGCGGTGGGGGATTAGAACCCAAAGGTGGCAAGGGCGGTGTTTGGGTTGTGCATGAAGTGTATTGGATGGGCTCAGTCTGAAAATCCCTCCCTGACTTGCTTCTCTTGGACCAGGCAGACAGTCCAGAGAATCCCATTGGTTCCAGAGATAAAGGTTCCTGTATGGATGGTGAGTTAATTTAGCCAGTAAGGATGGCCTTTGGAAATATCACTGTAATTCAGTCATATTCCCCTGTCTCAAATATGCACATCAGTCTTAATATAGACTGGCAGTTTAACCAAACCTGCACTTGCTGTAACCAACTCGCTCACATAGCCATGTGTTGCAGGCAAAGCTCTGAGAGTGACTTTGAGTGGCAAGGGAAACAAGTACACCCAGCAGCTTGGGATGTACTCGACTTGAATAATGCAATTTAGAATATTGAAACAAACATTGAATTGAAAGGATGAAGTTCTACCGCAATATAATCACCAAGTAATTATATTACCGCCAAGTAATCTGACTGAAATCTGACTGATAGGACAGCTGGCTATTTGTGGTTAGGCACACCTCTCCATCTGTACAGAGTACAAAGGATGCAGGGTGTTATGTGACATCCCTTGGCTCTAAAGGCTGAATGTGTAAAAGTGGCTTTTAGATGGTTCACTCCCTGAGCTTTGGACACATGTTCGCATGGAGGCGTGAAGTCAGTCACGAAGGGGTGAGGGGAACAGGGTGACCTGTGATACAGCCCGGCTGATGGTGAAAGTATTGACGGGGGCCAATTTGCTGTGTCATCTCACTGAATTCACACAGATCCAGATTCACACCACTCACAGCTCGCAGAGCTTGTGGTGCTTGATGGGGTTAGATGTCTTACTCTTCATGCTCATTACCTTCAGCAGAAAGGCTCCCTGTGTCCTCTGAAGCCATGGACGGTCTTCTGACCAGCCTGTCCAATGGAACAGTGCCCCCTGCTGGTTTGGCCGAGCTCCACAGCCTCAAATCCCTGGTGCATAAACAGGACACAGCAGCGCTTGCCAGGGCTCTGCAGGAGCTCCAGAACAGCTCTTATTTGACTCCAGGTAGGTAGTCTGGGGGTTTCACACACACACACACGTGTATGTTGGCCCATAACTTTCAGACCACACAAGAACATGACATCCTTCGCCTGCATCTCTGACCTTATTTTCTGTCATCTCCCCAGTCCCATAGAGCCAATACAGACATGACGGAGAGATAATGGGCATGAAAAGTTATTAAGCTTGACACCAATGTATCTGAGTACTAACCATCTCTGTATGCAGGACACTAGGTAGGAAATGTAATGTCCCATTACTGATGGGTCCCACACACCCTGGCCATACCACCTGCTAGGAACTGTGTATGTGACTGTCATAGGACTCTCTGAATAGACCTTTGGGCTATAGGTTGGAATATACCATACATCGGTATTTTGTAGGATAAATCTTTCTCATAATATTCTGTGTATTGGTTGGCTATGAACACAGACTGCCTACTATGTGTTCACTTGTAAGAACATGTAAGAATCTATGGAAGATCTCAGACTCATGCCAAAAAAGATTCTCCCCTGACATGGATCATAAGTGGACAGAAGCTGACATGACTGACAAGCAGCGTTTCATTTATCAGTGTCTCAATGTTGGATGAAAATGAAATGGCACTGAAAAGAAAGCCTGATGGTGATTTTTAGCTTTGACTAAAGTGTAGTATCCTGCCTGCATGGCAATGGGTGTTTCGCTTATAGATTTAAGCCATGCCATGGATGACCAGCTGGTGTGACCAACAACCTCATCTTGAATCTAATGACTGGCTTTTGCTGAGAATATAACAGTCTCATAGATGAGTTAAAATGCTTTCTCTAACTAGAATGTGTTAGTGGATGCATGGTCTTTAAAGCTCTTTGAAACCAAGCTAACATTCACCAGCCCTTTACTCTTCTCCATGCCAAAGAGCAGCCCTTAGCTGGGCGATGATCCTCGTGTCACTGACCTGTACCGGAGATTCAGCACCGGTAACCATGGTGAGACTCCCCTGATTGCCAAGGCAATGGTGTGGAAGGGCAGACTCCCGGCCTGCCAGAGAAGTGATCATTCTCCTAAGTAGACTAACTATAGACTTCCACCTCGCCGTCTCCTTCACCTGCCCCCTAGATGTGAACAGTCATTTTGGATTAACCTTAATCATTGTGGTTTAAGAGAGATCCATTCTGTCTGTTATAACACATCTGTTCTCGTTTGAATATTGTGTTAAAGCAGCAGACCGTTCCCTCATGCTCTCTTACCGCAGACCGTTCCATTGAACACAATATAAAACAATGGGATAAGATCACTGTTTCACTTAGTTCTGGGTGGCAAATGCAAAATCTGTAAAGCTAAATGAATGGAATTAGCCACCAGTGGAATAAAGCCAACTGTTTCTGGCCACCCGGGCTTTAACCCAGTAGCTCTGCGACGTGCTGTTGGTTTAGCCTGTTTTAAAGTCCTCTGAGTCTTTTTCACAGTTCACTGGATCTTCTTTTCAGCTCTGAGAGAGAGGTGGAATCAATTCACCACAGAGGCTGCACTAAATCATATCCCACAGCTTATATTTCACTTCCAACCAACACCTATCAGGGATGACGTCTGCTGCCGGCTTGCTGCCAGTTTTATTTGATGACTTTTATGCGCACCTGCTGAATGAAATCTTTCCGTCTCATTTTGACCGAGTAGTAGTATGAAAGCAGTGATGAAATGTAGGTTGTTGTGTTTTGCACAGGAATAGACTTAGTCCCGGAAAGTTTGCTTGTCCGAATCGTTTTGAATCATCAGTAATGACTAATGCACAACCATTTTAGTTAAACTGATGTACATTTTGACTCTCTTTTCAGATGAGGCCATAGCCGTTGGGTCCCTGTTTCAGTACTGGATCACTGAGATTTTGCCTATGCAGAAAGACCGGGAGACAAACCAAACCGTAACACAATCTTCCTAGGTTAGCTGAACAACTTCATAGGTGTTGAAGGTTTTAAACAACACTGCTGACAGAAAATGTATTTATTGTGAGTCCATTAATATTAAAGCTGTGAGCTGTTTGAGAAGAATGCTTCATGTGAAAAGTGCTAAAACATGTTTTATGGACTCTTGTGACTCTGTTAATGAGTTTATTTACAGAAATGTTTGATGTTGGACTGTGCATATTAAAATGTTTGTTTTAGATGTTGTAGTTATACACTTGTCTGTGACTGAGGTGCAGGAGCTAAAAGGAAATATCAAACAGGGTGTAGGGGATCTCCAAGCACTCAGGATCAATGCGAGTTCGGTCAACATGCTCTGATGAAGGATGGTTCACCCAAGTAATGTAGCATCTGGCCCTGAGTGAGTGGCTATCCTCTGGCTCATTCACATAAAAAAATGTCTAACACATGAAATATTTAGCATAACATACACCCTGATTCCCTCCTACCTTAATAAGCAGGACATTTTCAGTGGTTATTGTTAGATGTTTCATGTGATAACAAGGAGTCATAATTGGGAGTAGGTTCGCCAGTTCCCATCTTCCAACTGACATGAGGGGAAATGCCAAGTCTGCCTGATTTCTTGGCTTTGTGGTTTATATGTGGACATGACATCTGGACCAATTTGATAGCGCACCACTTACTTGCTGTGAAAATGCCCTCGCAATCTATTGTAAAGTTAGAACCTCCACCTCTCGACCAAGCTAACTTAAAGCCACGGTGGACATTCAACCATTCTGTATCTTAGCTGATCAGATGTCAGTCAAAAACTCTGTCCCCAAGAGAAGACAAAAGTTAAGACATTAGTGACAACCCTCGGTAAATGTGTGTGCTCTCCATTTAAACACTGCTGTGGGCAGTTTAGTTGATAATCACCCAACAGCTTATCCAATGACATCACCGCATCTGACTAGCTCTGGCATTCTAATTCAAGAACATTCTGCAGAGGGTGAAGGAAGAAAGGGTGTGTTTATGTTTCTGCTGCATGACCCGGAGGTCAAGTGAGCCATACAATTGGAGCTGCTGAAATATGACCGACACTGATTTTGGGTTACAGAACATTCTTCCACACATGTCCATGTCCATAGTTTGCTAGTTTAAAACAGTTATGGTTGGACAACGGAACGTTGATGTGTTTAACAGCATCTTATCTACAGTACAAAGTAGTATTTAACATTTACTTAGGATGGATTGTCGATGTGATCAAACAAGTTAATTCTTAGCTACAAAAGAAATGTTACGATTAATCACTGCTGAGGCCAAAATGTATAGCTTATAACTAGATGAATAGCACCTGTGATCTAGAGCCCTATGTTGGCTATCATTTAACAAGTCATCCAAGGTCCTTGTATGCCCAGTTGTGGCCCATGCCTCTGACAGTGGCAGTTGATACTGCACAGTATGTTCAATGACGATTAAAGAAGAGCACATGTACAGTCTTCGGTTTAGAGGGGATTCAAGAAGGAACTGAAGTGTCTTAAAATGCCCATTGAGGCTGGGGATCGTGATGATGCTTGACACTTAAATCACACAAAAGTGGACTCATACAAATGAATTGAATTAATGAGGGTCAGACGAAGTTCATGAATAGCCCTGGCTGGATCTCTAGATATCACAGTGATGGTGAATTCAAGAGCCACCATCTCTAGGCCCTGTTCATACCAGGATGTGCCACCAGTTGGTGTGGTGTGGTGCCTGGTTCATGCTCAAGTCCATTCAGTAGTCATTAGCATGAAGGTTCATTTCCTGGGGCCTCCCACACAGAAAACACAAAGTAGTCACTCTGGATAAAAGCATCTCTTTAATGGTGAGGTATTATCAAAGAATGTGGTAGTCCCTGAAATGTTTTTGGAAGAATCGGAAATGTCATCATTTTGGGGTAACATGGATCTTGTCGGTCACATCTTTGTGTGATTGCCAATCTACTAGACTGACTGGATTTGATGCCCTGAAAGATCAGTGGCCTAGATTAACGTTCTTAGGGGTTCGGTTTGGCAGAGGGTCATATCTGGCTCTTCTGTGCCGCCATTCATTCCCTCTCTGTTCCCTGACGAGGATATTATGAACCAATAAACCCCTGCCTTATTAGTAGTCTTGGAGTCACCAGCCCAAGGCAGAATGAACCCAACTACACTGAGGGATATAAGACCTCAAGAAAGGCGCTGACTAAGCAAGTTGAACAAGCAGTCAACAGGAAAACATCCAGGAAATAAACACATCTACAGGAAAACATCCAGGAAATAAACACATCTACAAGAAAACTTCCAGATTGCCCAACTCTGCACACTTGAATGTACAGTCCGACTTTATTCATACAGGGAAATCAAGCAAAGTCCAAGATCTGCATTACATTTGAGCCTGGTATTACAACAATCTACAGTACAGTGCCTACAAAAGGTATTCAAACCCGTTCACTTCCTTCACTTTATGTTGTGTTATGGATCTCCACGCAATCTTTTGACATTTGTGACAATTTATTCGAAAATCTGCAATATCGGATGTACAGAAGGCTTCAGACCTTTTTAATTTAATACCTTGTAGACACACCTTTGCCAGCAATAACCACTCAGAATTTTCTTGGGTATCCCTTTTGCCAGCTTTGCACAACTTAGGTCAGTTCCCACCATTCTTCATTGCAGGTCATCTGAAGCTCTGTCAGATTGGATAGTGAGCATAGATTTGACATTGTTCGTTACAATAGCCTGGGTTCTATGGCTAAGGAAATGTGCTATAATACCAGTCCAGCTGCTGTAATTGTACTGTGCCTCGGTCTAAAACCGAAGAGCTAAAGTATCATTTCAGGATGCACTTGTCAGATTAGAAAGAACCCAGCTGTATATTTACAAATGCCTCAGACTGTCTGTAAGGTAATAAAATTTGATCATTCAAATTCGAAAATTTGTCAAGGTCACTAGTAGTCCACCACTTAAGTAATGGTGGCACGTGGAAAGTACTATACGTTTGGAATGACCCCTGAAATGTTAGATAAGTATAAAGTATACAGGACCTATTTTTGCAAACTGACTGCCAACATTTTGATTATTAACAATGGGTTCCTTCCTGAATATGCTTATTATCAGTTATTCCTTCATCACTTGGGGTAGGCATGGATGTTTCTGAGAGATAGCCATTGTGTGTACTCAGTCTCTATGCAGCTCTCGTTCATCTGCACTCCTAGGCCATTGAAACACTGCCAGAAACTCTCATAATCCGCTAAGACACCCCATCTGTGTTTTATACTGAGCAGTGTTTGTGTGGTTATGTAAAGGGAATGAGGCTGCAGATGAGCTTCTGAGACACGCAAAAGGTAGACTACTGCAGGTCCACCCTAAAAAGCCTTTAGTCTCTGGCCACGCAAAACTTGTCTCTCTTACAGTGGGTTTCCCATCAGAGGAAAAGACAAGGAGTCAAGGAAGACTGTCCAGCAGAGCTGTCAGTATATCAGTGTCCAATCAACAGTTGGAAACCCTGGAGACCACAAGCAAGATGTTTTTCCGACTCCCAAGATTAACTCCTGGCTACATACGATATCTACAGGTGGGTGGTCAGTGAAGTGTGCCAATTATTATTTTTATTTTTTCTTGTCCCTTTAGAAAATTCTGATAAAAGCATAGTGAAGTTATTCTGTATGTGTGGTATATGAGTCAGTGGCTTTGCTTGGCCAGACTGCCTGTCTTGATTTGAAAGTCCTTCAAACATAATGTCCCTCGATATCTGCTAACGTTGTAGCTAGGACGACATTGTCCTTGGCGTTCGGTGGCTACACAAGTCACTAGGGAGAACCTGGAAGTAAACAAATTAAATGAACTAGATGGTATATTGATGTGCACTGTATTTGTTGTTGGACGGAACGGTGGGTGAAATGGAAAGGCTTAATGTTTTCAGTTACCACTAACACATCCCCCTTATGGTTGTGCAGTTAGTCTTATTGTTTCATGTTCAGCTTGTTGTAAGAAAATGCAGCGGTGGAAATGGAAATATCAGTTTGTTTTTGGCCAGCTTGATCAAATTAGCATCCCCCTTTTCCATTAGAAGTGCCTGCAGGCCACTACAGAGGACACGGTGGCGTAGCGATGTGAGACCCTGGTTACACTTTCAAAACTCTTTGATTGTCTGTCCTACTTAACAGCTGTAAGTTTGGGGAAGTCTTTTGTCTTAGCTCACAAAACTTTATTGGACTTATTTACTGGTGTTTACCGGCGCTAGCTAGCGAGGGAAAAACCCATGACATGGTTGGTTGAATTATGAGAGAAATAACTCAGTGAGGGAGCATCAGGAAGGGCTGCGTAACAGCCTGAGTTCCAGCTCCATTAACGCTGTGGGTTATATTATTTCCTCTTCATTATTGTCTAGGGGCCTGCAAGGAAATTGTCTGTTTCACAAAATAACAGTGCCTTTGTTTGTCACAGATAGACACTGTAATTTGGCAAATGGGAGAAGATGGGTTTTTAATCTCCTTGGTTGTGGGGGGG
>JACXGJ010000872.1:0-28762 GCA_016801105.1 Esox niger | reverse complement strand
AATGGAGGCCCTTCCAGCTCTACTCCCAAGACCCCCGTACCCCAGGGGAGGAGCGTAACGATTAGCTCCGCCAAGAGTCCTTCATCCCTGGGAAGCCCCATATCCTTGAGCGATCAGGTCAGCCTCTCGGAGCCGAGCTGCAATGAGAAGGACAGTGGTCTTTGCCGGTCCATGCTGGAGGGGCATGTGGCTGCTGACAGCCAGCAGAATGAGATCGAAAGGCTGGTCAAAGAGTGTAGAACATCACTGGGTCTCAGCCCTAGTCAGTATGCAGCACTGAGCAATGCTGGTAAGAGCACATCAGACCATACATAGACATTAACAGTCCCGCTTTGTAGAAATTACCAAAACAATCCCCAGTTGTCGTCACATGTATGAAATGCCTGATCTCATACCTCTGAATCATGTGAATAACCGCTAAGAAGTCTTTCTCTCCTCGCATGATCAATCTCGTTCTCTGCTCTACCGCTCGCCTTTTTCCCTCTCTCCTATGTCAGATGTGCTGAAACGTCTGCTGGTGGAGCGCCAGGAGTTGACCGCTGAGGTCCGGAGTCTGAGGGAGTCCACTGAGGTGATGCACCTTAACACCTCCTACTGGCACCTCCTAGACTACATTAAACTGCCCGGAGAAAACAGATTTACATACCATACCTCATCAGTTTTAGCCTGGTCCTGGGCTCTGACCAGCTCTTATGAATATCCTTGTCATGCCACGCAATGTGTTTGGCATTAAAACAAAGGAACGCTTGGCCAAAGCACAAACACAGTCAGGTCTTGAGTGAGAGTCATTATTGCTATAAACTTAGGAATGGAACTTTCCCCTTTTATTAACCCTATGTAACAAAGGCCATTTGTGGTTTTAGGTTAAAACTATCTTCACTTTTAGGTGTTGGTACTATTCTATATTTAGCATTTTGTTTTAGTGCTTGGAGACATGAAATGACTCACTCCTTAAGGCAGAGGTCTTGGCTGTAGAGTTCCCCTGTTGTAACCTCCAAGCTTAGGAGATGGCAAAAGAGACCGTCATCTTCACCTAGAACTGGTTCTGAACGTGGGCCTCTGGGAGTCCTGATAATAGGCTTCTTCCTATCCTAGACCAATCCTGAGACGCCCAAGAGGAAGCGCTCATCTTGATCCTTGCAAACACTACACATTCCTGTTTGCCTCGCCCTGACCACCAACTGAAGTTCCTGTGTTGAGATGGCATGTAGGAGTTAAAAGCTTGGTAGTGTTAATGTCCTAAAAGATTCCAATTCAGATTTCATTTTTTTCCTGGTAATTTCCTGTCAAAGGCCCACTCCAATCCATGACCCAACCGTATGAGAATTCCACCCTGGGGCTCCCAGCTTCCACTGATCTACTGCAGATTGGGGCAGCTGGAACCCAACCTCAGACTTGGTCTCTCCCTCACTTTCTTGTTTCATCTCATTCCCTAAGGGGGCCTGGACACGGTAGACTGAACTGAAGAAGGCCAAGAGAGACATGTTCTGTGAGAACCTATGACACTATGTAGGAGATGTTGTGTGACTAAGCGTCTCTATTGCTTGGAACATTTACTGTAATGTTACCCCTGGACAAGTGGGAGGTGTCCACAGTTGGGGAAATTATGCCAAACAAAAGAAAGCAATAAATAATGTGTGACCTGTCAAGTCCTCGTCCAAGCCGGCCCCTCACATATCCATAAGCATGCAATCCATGCAGAAATGGGCGACCATGCGGCCACTTTCAGGTGGAAGTATAATATGTGTTCTTTATTGCTTTTGGTGAGGCTTCATAGATGGGGAGAACCTTGTGTTTAGGCATGAGGGGAAGACTCAGATGGTGTTTGTTAGAAGGAGCGCGGAAGGGAGGTAGAGATAGGTACTGACTGCTTCACACTGAGTGGCGTGCGTGCGTGCGTGCGTGCGTGCGTGCGTGCGTGCGCGAGACGGAAAGAGCGAATGGACACTGACACATAAGCGCCCTTGGATGAGGCTTGGCTGTTGGATTGTAGAGCTGCAGTGTTCTCTCTCCCTCTCTCTCCACCCCATTCACACTGTGCCTCTATCTGGACATCTGAGGGTTCAGCACTCCTCTTTTTCCTTCCCTCAGCAACAGACCTTCAAACAATGACCTCACAACTGTTGCTCCTTCCTTATTCCACCTCCTCCCTGTCTAACCCCTCATTCCTGTCCTTGACCGGTCCATCCACCTGTCTCACCCTGTCTATTCATTGTGCCTGTCTGTCTGATTGGGTGGGTCCGGCTGTCCTAGCAGTGTTTCGTATAACTCAGATCAGCTCTGCGATCAGTTCCTGGTGGACAGTGCTGCATGTTTCCAGGAATACTCTTTTTGGTTTTAGGCTCAAACGGTCTGTGCAAAAGTTGAATGCGTTTACATACCAAATGAAGGTTGTGTCAAATTTGCAATGCAGAGTAAATGGAGGCGTGCAGGAAGGTAGAGATACCATCTGTGTGTGTGTGTGTGTGTGTGTGTGTGTGTGGGGAGGATGGGTATAAACACTGTAAGATTTGCTCAATGTTGTGTGTTGTTTGCTTAAGAGGCTGTGTGAATCCCAAGGCTTTGTAGTGACTGCTATGGAGGATCTGAGCCAGTCTCTTAATTAGCATCTGTACATGCGTATGAGAATCGGTTGTTTTACGCACCCAAGTGGAAGAGGCACAGCAATACAATGGGTTCTCCAAGTTCACGTTAGGGACTATGGGTGTGGACATCAACTGAGGTGTGACGACGGATCTCTCACACTCTTTGGTTTTTGGAATTTCCCTTCCTTTTAGCTGGTATGCCAATGTTAAAAAAAAACACTACACTGGAATAGACAGGAAATGTAATAAATGACACCATAAGAGATACAGATTCGCATATACAGACGGATGAGGTAAATCTCTTTCTGTTTCTGTCTTTGTTTGCACAGTCTCTCCAGGAATGTTGAGCTCATTCCAAATGTGTATCTTAAGAATCACAAGTGTTATCTTCAAATGAGGAGTGTCTCGTCCTGTTTGTCTTCTTAGACGTGTCCTAGTGGACTGTACAGACAGGATGCGGAACGTACTAATGGATGCCATGATTTAGAATCATGGTTTCTGTCATTGCCCGGTTCTCCCACCTGCATGTGGGATATATGAAAGCAGCTTGTCTGCTCTGGTAACTTGACCATTACTTAAAGCTCAGTGTGAGGCTGTGTGAAAGAATGTGTGTTTTGTTTTTGGGCTGTGTATTGTGTCACATTTTGGCTGAAAACAGACAAAGATGGGAGGTCTGTCTTCTAGAAGAGTTGGAAGAGAAGTGTGCATGCGTGTGCGTGTGTCCAATGACGACATAATTGGCCCCAGCTGTGGTTTCTTGAGACATTGGTCAGAGGAGGAAATGAGTTGGCTCTTGTTTCTCCTCCCATTCTCCTCCTCCACATCTCCATCTCCTTTCTTCATTTAATTACCAAACAACCTAGTTCCTCCACTCCTGCCGACTCACGTGAATATACAGGTCACATTGCAATACTCATGAACCCCAGAGCAGTGCATGTTATTTGTGTTCTTTCTAACAGGGCAGTCAATGCTTTTTGATGGACCATTTCAACAGCCTTTTGCCATTGTGTCATTAACCTTTTGACTGAGCAACTCTGTGAGCCTCTGTTCTGTCTGTCCAGAGCTAAGGTGTGTTCTTCCAGTGTAATGCATTCATCTTGAAGTTGTTCTTACCTGGCCTCCTCAACAACATGTGTACTCAATGTTGTAAATGCAATATGTAAAGAAAGCATGAACTTGACGTTGGTGAAGTTCTTCCATATTCTGGTTAGGGGAGGAGGCTGCTTGAGGCTATTGAGATGTGCAGTTCCTCTCCCTGTTTTAGCATGTGTGTTTTCTTTTGAAATTGAGCAATAGTCTCAGTGAATTACAAACCTGTGAGTAAGCACTGTAAACAATCATTTCCATATTTGTGGGTCTGAAACCGTACACCTGGGTACAAGGTCCCCATGTGGCTTGTCTAGAGCTGCCTCATCTTTGCTTGCTAAGGCTTGCTTCTTATCCTGTGTCTCTGAAGGCCTGTATATGCTGGGGTCAGGCGCATTCATCTAGAAGTTATGCTGTTATATTAGATCAAATTGGGAAGTTCACTGGCATTATAAACTTGTTTCAGTCCAGCATTAATAAACACTATTCAGTCCCGTAACACTTACATTTTGAAACGATAGCAAATTCAGACACCTGGAAACCTTTTGAAAACATTTAGAACTTATTTACAAAATGACACTGATTTGGCAGTATGTGGCACTATAACAATAATTTTTAAACAAAAATAGTTAGATCTCCACCCATATAACCTAAAGTCAAGAAATGTGATGCATTTCAACGCTAACAAATGTACCTAGAACGCTGCAATAATGGATGTTTCATTACTAGAAATTTGTGAACAACGTTTGTTAAGCGTATCACAACTACTGTCCTGACTCAACGTATATGAGAATATTCACATTTGTGATAACTTCTTGGCACACATGCCCAGGATATATGGCCCTTTAACCCACGCAACCTCCAACTTATTATGTATTGACTTTGGTGTGTCCTGACTTAGTCATCTGGCATTTACAAAATTACTCAAATTGACCCAGAGGGGTCTCATTTTTAATTGTCTTTGGGTCAATCAAATATAATATTGAATGTATTATGCAGGCAGAGAGAGGGGAGTGGCGGCAGTTCCAGGCTGACCTGCAGGTGGCAGTAGCGGTGGCCGATCGTCTGAGGGCAGAGGCCGAGGAAGAACTGAGTGTGCTCAGAGCGGCACAGAAGGATACTGAGCATGAGCTGGCGGCGGCCCAGCAGCGACAAAAAGAGACTGATGAGCTGCTGGTTGCCCTGAGAGGAGAGCTGAGGGAGTGCAGACAGAAGCTGGCCCACCTCAACCAGAACCAAGGGGAAGGTCAGGCCCAACCTCAAGACAAGAACCAGAGCCAGGAAAAAATCCAGAGCAATGACAGTGCTAGTGGGCAGACCAACGCCCCGGATTCCCAGGACGGGACACATCGAGGCAGAGAGAGAAGGGTCATAAGAGAGGGCAGGGGAAGAGAACATGACGAGATGGAGAAGAGAACCCGGGAAGAAGAGATTAAGAATGTTGTTGGGGAAGCGGCTGCAACTGACACTAAGGGTGTGACAAACAGGTACTTGAGGAATGTGACCAATGAGGAGAGGAGTGGAGCAGAGGGGTGTGGCATGAGAAATACCCGGAGGATAGTCACACAGGAGAGGTCTCGGTGAGTGCCATGACAAACTGTGTGTAACTTCCACTGTACATGGTCTTAAGCTCAGTCTCTTGGTTAGTTTTGGACTGCTTGGCACTTTCAGTAATTAAAAGAGTAATCAGAAAACTGTCTGTAGGGTTAAGAGGCTAACAATTGACCACTGTTCTCATGTATCTAACCCCTTATACAACAAATGGTTCCTTTCTGCTCAGTGTGTGAGTTTGAGTCCATCCGGTAATATAAAAGAACATGATTTCACAGAAGCCTCTCCAGACTACCTGTGTCTTCAGACTCCCCGGCAGTACAGAATGGAACATCACAGTCCAATACTGCCCCAAACGCTGGATCTGCAAATAAGGTGAGACCATTAAGTATTTGGGTCCTTACTGGAGGACTTTAACACTGGAATTACTGTAGTGCAATTTATCTTCAAGTAGGGGAAACACAGACCGATTTTGGTGTCTTCTAATGTTGTAAAAAAATGATAAATAATGGTTTTTATATTAATATCTGCGTATCTAAAGTTAAAATAGGATGTATGAACTGTAGTTAGAGTTATTTTATTTTTTATTTACAATATTTTTCTCACTACTAGAGTCAAACCATTGGTAGACGAGTTATGGAACAGCAAGACAGCTGGTCCAGCACTCACACAGGTACCTTTGTTCTATTTCAGGAAATGTTTCCACCTGAGAGAATGTATTTGTTCGTTCTCATTCCCTCAACCAATCGAGCGGTATGCTCGTTAATATATGCGCTTTGCTCCCTTGTCTGACGCCGTGCACGAGTGACGTCCTGTCCGAATGTGTGTTGCAGAGAAACAGGAGGAAGCGTTGAACCAGTACAACTCCTCCCTGGCTGACTCGCTCCCTAACCCGGCCCCTAAGACCAGGTCTCTGGATGGCCTGAGCCTGCTGCTCCGTCGCCATGGAGGCTCCAAGAGGAACTCGCTGCTGCGTTGGTGTCAGAGTCGCACACAGGGTTACAAGGTGCTTTATCGGGGCTGTGCGGATGCTTACACACATTATTGCTGTTTGCCCTGGCACAGCTCTCGTTGGGGTAAGGGTTGTGTTTGGGGTCAGGGTCAAGGACTAGTTAAAAGGGTTAAAGGTCAGGGAAATCAGGAATTTTAACTGGGATACGTTTCAGTCCCCAAAAAGTGTCGTAAAACGGCTCTGTGTCGTTTGCAGCTTCTCGCAGTGTGGAGGCGTTGCCTGTGGCCAAGGTCTCCTCGTCGCATAGACCCTGTAGAAATATTCAGCCTTTTTGGATTCATCCATTTTAGTGTGTGTTGATCAGGGACAGTGAATGGCTGTGTGGACACACGATTACTCTAATCTGAATGTGGAACCTTCCATTTGAGTCTACTTACGGTCTCTTCCCCTGCTCCTTCTCACTAATTCTTTTGACAGAATATTGACATCACTAACTTCAGCAGTAGCTGGGCCGATGGTCTGGCCTTCTGTGCTGTCTACCACACCTACCTCCCCACACATATCCCTTACAGTACCCTTGGCCCCGACAGCAAGGTGAGGAACACGCACCTGATTGTATTGTACATGCGCACGCCTGGTGTTTTGCCTGTCAAATCTGATGCTGATTGTTTCCTTTATAGAAGGAGAACCTCAGCCTGGCATTTAAGACTGGAGAGAATGTTGGAATCCCAACATCACTGGTGAGTCTTACATGATTAGATTGGTTGCTGTGTCAACCTTGGTGTATTTTTATATTCAAGGGTATTTGTGAATTAGATGCTGTAGTATTGAAGTTCTCTATTTCACAGACTGTGGAGGAGATGCTGAGGGCTGGAGGACCAGACTGGCAAAGGGTTCTGGGATATGTGGAGAGTGTGTACCGTCACTTTGAGATGTAAGGCCTGAAAGTGCGTATGGATGGTTCACAACTGCTTGAAGGATGTAGAGTGCAAGTATTACTCTTCCATTAGCTGAGAGGGTCAGTATTGGCCTTATAGAAAAAAAAATGACTTTAATGGAACAACAGAGCCCCTTTCTGGTCAAAAGTGTATACGGCACTTGTCTGCTCGAAACGTGTCCACACTGTGGCAGTGACTGACAGTTGCTGTTTTTCGGCTCTTCATGACGAACCTTGCCTTTCTCTCCAAAGTGTTTTCATCAGGATCATGGTCAGACCAGGACCATCTGACCATCTTTAAATATGCACTTTTATAAGCACTTTGTTATTTAAAAGAATTAGGAGTGTATGGTTGCAGGCTTGGTCTAGGAAGTTGCCGGGGCCAATATGTAACTGAAATGTGAACTCTGACTGTGTTGCCAAAGGTAAATAAGAATAAATAAAATGGTCAATAAAAAAGTTGTTGTCTGTTTCAGTATAGTGAATGAACTGCTTTAGTGGCGAGTGACTTGACTTGGGAAATCAGAGCTAAAGCATGCTTTCTGTAGCCTTTGTCTCCATCTACTGAGAGATCCAGTACATTACAAAGCATCATGTCTATCATAGCAATCTATCGCAGCGCTTGACCTGGGAGAAAATAAGTGCCAGAACTGCCTATCGTGCATTAGACTATGTCCATCAAAATGTTTGTATTTATAAGGCTTGCTCTTTTACCTATAAAATGAACCAGAACGCTGTCCAGCACTGGTCTGTGGTAAACTGGTTGTCAACTATCACCCCAGAAGGAGTGCTTGAAGTATTGCTTGATTAGAATTCTTAACAACAAATCTCTTGGAACCATAACTGCATCCTCCTAGCTGAAGTTGATCTTGTTCTGATTAAAACACAAAGCTTAATTACCTATCAGATTCTATTCTGTCATTACGGCCTCTCCCTTGGCAGAAAATTCAGCCTGTATTGTGCATAGAGGATTACAAAGGGAACAAATCATTGAAGCCTTTAGATCGTTCAGAAGAATTTCTGGCTGTCATAAATTCTGACCACACAGTCAATAATTTGTCCAACTTACTCAACCCATTCATGATTTGTCTTCAACTAATAACTTACTTGTATGATGTTAAAAACTACAAATAGAAAATATGCCTTGTCAAATTCAATAAAACACCTATATTGGCTATCCAATGGGTCCATCATTGTAATGGTGACATACTGAGCTGGCAATTTAGGTTACAGGCTTGACAATACAATTACCATTGCAAAAAATAGTTTTATAAATGAAAAACATTAATGATCATTTATATGTGTGGGAAAGCATGCCACATTTGGAGAAAACTATGGGATTGTAATATAGGTGGTAAGTATAATTTCTTGCTCCAAACTTCTAAAATATCGTGCTCCGTCTCAACTTCATGACTATACTTTTTTGTAATTGTCGTGAGGACCATTTTGAATGTTGGGTGTGCGCACAAGTTGACTGAACAACCTAATGACTGACCACTCAGCGCAACAACCAACCTAATGATTATTTTATTTTTTATCAAGAACTAAGAGATTGGGGTCTCCTCCATTTGGATAATGGAAGTTGAATATGTTTAGGGAACCCTGAATTTGTTGAGCCATCTATCTGTAATACCCCTCTGAGTTTTCTGAACGGTATCTCTGCTAAGATTGGAGCCAGGTGTTTTGGACTGATGAAATACAGATATAAAGCTCTTTGGCCACACATTGGCAGTAAGTTTGATGTCAAAGGAAGTATGCATAAAGTTGTGACCATATGTTCGCATACTCTGTCAGAAATTGACTCATCATTCCGAAGAAAATGTTATTTAAGGATAGTACTGTTCAATTACTTATTAAGAAGTGGAAAATTCTGGGATCTCTTGATACTAAGACAAGGTCCGGTAAACCAAGAAAGATTACAGCCAAAACTGCCAGAGGAATTGTTTGAGATATAAAGAAAAACCCACTGGTAACCTCAGGAGAAATGCAGTCCGCTCTGGAAAAAGACTTGTGGTTGTTTCAAGGAGCACAATATGATGATACAAATAAAAGGTTGGTACATGGTTGAGTTGCCAGAAAGAAGCCTTTACTGTGCCAATGTCACAAAAAAGCCCAGTTACAATATGCCTGACAATACCCTGACACGACTCACAGCTGCTGGCACACTAATTTGGAGTGACGAGACCAAATTAGAGCTTTATGGTCACAACCACAAGCATTATGTTTGGAGGGGGTCAACAGGGCCTATAGTGAACAGAATATCATCCCCACTGTGAAGCATGGTGGTGGCTCACTGATGTTTTAGGGGGGTGAACTCTATAGACATGGGTAATATTATGGAAATTGATGGCAATATGAATGCAACATGTTATCAAAAAATTATGGCAGACACTTTGCATTCTTCTGTACGAACGCTGCACAGGGGATGCTTCAGGACCACAATATCCCTAAGCACAAGGCCAAGTTGACCAGCCAGTGGTTACAGCAGAAAAGGGTGAAGGTTCTGGAGTGGCCATCAGAGTCTCCTGACTTTAATGTCATCAAGCCTCTCTGGGGAGATCTCAAACATGCTGTTCATGCAAGATGACCAAAGACATGACCTGGAGGCAGTTTGCCAAGACGAATGGGCAGCTATACCACCTGCAAGAATTCAGGGCCTCATAGACATCAATTACAAAGGCTGCACGTTGTCATTGATGCAAAATGGTGTCAATTCGCAGTATTAAGAACTAAGGGTAGGCAAACTTTTGAACAGCAGTCAGTACCTTTTTTGCCATGGTTTTTCTATGATTGTGCCATTCAGTTATGACCTACTGTTAGATATAAATCCTGTAAGAAATAAAAGATGTGTTTTGCCTGCTCACGCAGGTTTTCTTTACAAATGGTACATATATTACAAATTCTCTAAGGGTATGCAAACTTTTTAGTACTGCTGTATGCAGAATAGAACCTCATATGTACTGTGGTGGTATGGTGCTGTACTTTGATGGTTTCCCTTCCATCTTTGGTCCTCAATAGATGCTGCGAGTATCTATTTAGATACTCGGAAAACCCGCCCCATGTTACCTCGAAAGGTGAACTGCGATATTTGACATCTGTTTACCCTATAAAATGTTTTATCTTCAACACAAATCCGGCATCCAGTCTCGTTCAATAAAATCAAACTTCCTTAGTGTAAAAACATTGCACCCAACCGGCAGCCTTTAGGGCCTCTAGTCATTTATGTATTATTCTGTCCCAAAGTGTAAAAAGAAAGATTGTTTCCATGTGTTACGTGCTTGAATTAAGACCTAAGACCACAGTATAAGGTTACTCAATCATTGACAATAGCTCTTTGTTTGGAGGTTTCTTTATATTTTTATTTATTATTTGGTTCCAAGTGAATTGTGTGATAAAATATAGATTGTCGTTCTTACAGGTTGTTTTGTGAGTCAATAAAATACATGAATCTTAACATTACTTTATGCAGTCCAGTCATTTAATAAGTCTGGCATTACATAATGCCGTTTAGTTTTTGAGGCACTTTCATTGTAGTCGGATGTGGTGGAATCTCTTTCCTTCTGAATAGTGTCCTTCTGGGCAGATCATTTGTATCAATTCCACAGGATCATCTTCAGAATAAGGCTTCACAATACAGCGTAGGAAAAACAAACCTGATACGTCGGACTGTGTGTGGTCTGGTTCATGTCTTGGCTGTGACTCCCTGGACACAATCGACATTATGGGATGTGTTTCTAGACATACGGATCAGTAGAGTAGAGGTGGATAAAGTCAAAGAAAAGTGGTGTTGTTCATCTAGACCTGAGAAAATCAAAGACATGGAGAAGATTTGGCTCCTGGGAGTTATTGTTGCACTGTCTGCCTTATCTGTTTCTGCTCAAGTTCCTTCCAGGTAAGACACGGTCAATTTGAGATGATGGATATTAAGAAAGTGTTTTTTTTGTGTGCCCTATCTGTAAATTGAATCTTCTCTAAGGATGGCATTGTGAGGACAGATTTTATTTCTGTCGGTCTACTCATTACTAAAAGAAGTGCTTGCTCCTCTAGGTCTTTTCCTAGATTATACAGGTTCTAGGGAATGTTTCCCAGCCGTTGTGCTTTATATTTTTGCATCATATTTCTATTTCTTTGGGTTTCAGACTGACAATTTCTATAAGCAACATTAAATACTGATTTAGGGATTATTAATTTTTATAAAGGGATTATAAAATTCATTGGAATTATTGGTTATTACATGTAAAATTCATAACTTTTAGGAGAGCCTCAGTTTCCTGGAAGTCTATATTAAAAAGCGTATTATATAAAATTATTGTTATTATGAATGTTTGAGTCAAAATGTCTGTGTCTCGACTCCAGTATGCCAGCTACATACCTGATTACAGCTCCCAGCCTGTTACGTCCGGGCTCCCCATCTTTACTGGCCATCACAATCCTTAGTAATGACACGCATCTGCCAGTCAGGGTCACAGCGGCGGTCACTAACGGCAACATGAACCTGACACAGGGGATGATCACTTTAAGTGGAGGTGACATATACTTTTATTCCCTCTACTGCTAGCTCAGGTACATGTTTTAGTCTTTTCTAAATATGCTTAAACACTGTTGCTCTTTTATTAAAGGGGAGACTGGAATTATGAATCTGCCTTCCGTGAGTATTTTTTTCATTTGTGTAATTATTTCTGAGGTGACCTGTGAATGGGAAAAAGTCATTTGACTCCAGTTAGACTAAATATGACAATCACTGTAGTAACTGCATCCTAACTACACAGTTGGGTGAACTTGATGATGTAGTATCCCGTGGTGTTTCTGTTTAAGTTTTCTATGAACTCAGTGGACCAGAGGTATTCCATCACACTGATCGTCAATGGAATCCAAGAAGGCAGGTTGCTGTTCACCAACGCAACAACCCTCAACTTCAAGCCCGAGACATTCACCACGTTCATCCAGACGGATAAACACCACTACAGACCAGGAGACACGGTCAGAATGAGAGTCCTGTCCGTTCAAGCAGACGGCAAGCCACATTCGGGCGGCGTGGATCTCTCCATACGGGTGAGCCTGAATCCTCTGTGAGGCTGATGAACGGATGTGCGATCTTTCGTGTGTTACGATCTACGTAAATGACCGGCGGACGTGTGAACTTCCCTCCCTGTGATTCAGGATCCCACAGGAAACCTAACCCTACGTTGGGCGTCCCTGACCAGTTACCTGGGCGTTGTGTCCAGAGATTTCCAGCTACCTCAGAAGGCTCCCAGTGGTACCTGGACCATCAGCGTCACCGTGGATGTAGGACATACTGTCATTCTGCATTGCCGTGATGCTCAAAATAATCGTTTTGGATATCAGTGTCATTTCTAGTTTCTCCTGACATCTTGTGTTCCCCTGCAGGGGTTGCCCACTGAGGATCGCTTCATTGTGGACAACTATGGTAGGATGGATCCTCCTGACCAGTTTGCTATGTCTGATGACTGGATATGGGCACTGATTTAGGGTTTAGAGGGCAACTAGGGGAAACCTCATTTCTGGTTTAAGGATAACATCCCAATGTCCCAGAGTTGTGAAGAGTCTGCACTGTGTAGGGTTGATGATTTTCAGATTGGGTTGTTAAATGGTTTGTCTCCGTTGTTAGAGATTGGTTAAATTCCCGTCATGGACACCTATGTTTTCCCCTCATTCCTAATTGGCATTTATCACCTCTGACCTCTGATCAATTACTGATGAGTGTTCTGGTGCAAACTGTCTCCCGTGCATTGAGTGAATGGGACTGTGTGACTGCGTGACTGCGTGACTGTGTGGAAGTGGGTGCCACACACTTGTGTGGACATGGTGAGTTCTCCTTAACTGTGCAAAGCGTATAGTTGCTTAGAAAAGTCCAGTGAATTATTCATTACTGCGGCTATTTTCACAGAATTTGGCATGTTAGGCTATTGAACCTCTCATGGCACCTTGTTACAGAACAGCCCCAAATTAAGGTGCAGATAAAGACACCTCCAGAGATTGTGATGTGGAATGACCTCCTCGGGACTGTGACTGCTCAGTGAGTCAGGCTTTAAAACAAAAATGTGATACAAAGCTACATGCAAATCCTACTGTTTCACATCAGTAATATTTATTCTCAGACACGCCAATGGGCAGTCCGTCAAGGGAATACTCTACATCACACTAACTCCAATATCTGCTTCGTGCAACAATATCAGTTCATCCATTATCCTTAATACAACCAAACAGGTGAGACTTTTGTGCTAAAATTAAGAACTAAAACTAACATCAATGTAGCCAGATCCCGTTTGAGCCATGATTCGGTCACTGTTTTATCCAAAAGGGATATTCATATTTTCAGACTGACGCCAACGAATCATGTCCACTTTTTTCAGATTCATGGGTCAACCCAGTTTGTCTTCCGAAAAGATGACCTTATATGGCAGCACAGGTCAACCGATCTTGTTTATTCGAAGCATTGCACCAATGAAAGACTTCGTATTACAGCGTGGGTTACAGAAACATCCACAGGTAAAGTATACATCACAACTCCTCGACTTGTATATCACCTTACAACATGGGTTACAGACAAATCTACTGGTAAGGTGTACATATATGTACACAATCTTTTTAACCAATTTGAGATTTCCATCTCTTTTAAGTGAGTCATGGCCAGCATGCGTAGCTAACACAGCAAAAAAAGTAATATGTTGTGTGTAAGAGTTTAAATGAGATGGTTAAACAACGTTTTGCAACCTATATATCTGTGACTTGAAATGTGATCTACGTATTTATTCAGTACAGTTCATATATTTAAAGCTATTTTCCTTTCTTTTACCATAAAGGATTAATAACCAATAAGACTGTGGAAGTGGCCCTGACTGGAAATGCATACCTCCTTGAATTCTACAATGTCCCACGTTTTCTGAAGCCAACCTTACACTTTTCCACAAATGTGAGTGTAGATATCAACAGAATCCTCCAGAATTATTGGAAAATAGACCTTGGTTTAGATGACCGAAAATGACAATGAAACAATGCCGTTATTATTAATCTGCTTGATTTTTAAATCAACATGTGAGAGAAATCGAAACACTAAGGCAACATTGTTCAAAGAGCACCTTGAAATACCTATTAAGCTCTAATAGAACTTTTACCTTTGATATATATATATTTGCTTTGAAGTTCATATGCCTTTATTTGGGGAAAAAAGCCTCTGCTTTGGGAAGGAAGACTCAACGCTCAGCAAGACATAAATGTCAGTGTCTGGAGTTTTGTACTTCATTGGACCTTTGATGGGAACTGAGATCTATGGTCAGAGGGTTTCTTCCAACCACATAGTTAGTTGGCATTAAGGTGATGTCTAATTCTAGTGTTGAAACCATGCTGATCGCATCATTTCATCTGCAATACTCTGACTTTTCCTATTGAATCATCCTCACAACTTGAGGACCAAATATATATGGGTCCTCTTCTAGGTGGGTTTAACACCCCTTCAGTAGATTACATTATTGCCCTAATATTGGACAAGAGTATATGTAGGTGAATAGATGTTTTAAGGCAAGCATTTTGTCTCATTTTAGTTTTGTGTTCGATTGTGCGTCTCTAATTTTTTCTATAAGATCAAGCTGATAAATAACAAAAAAATGTCATACATTTTTTGCTCGTCTTTGCCCAGGGTGCCAGTCATTCCGGAGGAAGCTGTGTAGCCTTAGAGTTAATACGCGAGTCAGTCTTTGTGATCACTAGTGGATCAAACACACTATATCTTTCTTCAGCTAAAAATATCTAGGTACAACAATGAACGCCTGACCACAGCGGATCTGTGGAACACGGTGCTCGTTGACATCTGCAACAGAACGTCCAAGTCCAGAGGACAGGAGCAGCACGAACCGTTCAACTCTCACACTCTACAAGACAATATGGAGGACATTGAAATCTATACGCACATGAACCTCTCAGTTCCCGCGGATGGGCTGGTACATATTGAGTTCCAGTTACCGGAACATGTTGAAATGCTTTTTGTCCAGGTGAATAGACACTGTTTTATGTGTTACCCTGCATACAACTGGACTATCAAATAGCACACAATTGACTTTTCAGAAGCAGACCTGAACTATGTTATTAATCCAGTATCAATTGTCACATCGCGGGTAATCAGTGAATCGAAACAGTGTATAGACAACCAGATGTATGCTCCAGCTTGTAACAAGAGACATTCCTCTGAAGTTTAATATATGTTTACGAGAACAAAGTCCCTTGTCAGCAGTCTATTTGAATTAACATAAATGGGCATCGTAACAGATTTTCTATTGGCACATGGGACCAAGGACATTGCATATGTGCCTTCGGTCTGACACACAACACTACACAAGATCTAACATGGTATTTGTTCTCTGCAGGCCACATACATGGGCAGTAAGAAATCCCTGGAGATCTACACTAGTAACCACTCCTCTCCCACTGGATCGTATGTCCAGATCCAACCCATTCACTCTACACCAGAGGTGACATTATCATCCATATTAGATCACTAAAACTTGATGGCCTTGAAACAACTAACATTCTCCTGAGGTAAACGGTTTCAATGAAAATACGTTTTTTCCCCTGTATGTTCCAGATTGGAAAACCTCTTCAATTATATGTAGAGAGCACTTTCCAGCTGACAAAGCTCCACTATCTTGTAAGTATTTCTCTCGGTTTGTGAGACTGTAGAACACTTTAGGCTGACCTTTGACTCCTGGCCTATCGTGTCATCGATTTGCAGGTGACATCTATGGGGCGCGTGGTGGCTGCTGGCATGGCAACCTCTTCCCCCTTTGCTCTAACTCCTGCAGTGTCCTGGACACCGGAGGCCTGCATCATTGTGTACTGTGTCCAACATGATGGAGAGGTCATCAACGATGCCATGGTTGTCTTCATCAACCCCGACAGATTCCTACAGAACCAAGTAACTGTCCTTTACTCACAACATAAATTTATGTGAAATGTTCTGAAACGTCCGTACAGAATTCCTCCATAGTCATTTTATCAATTCTGTCAGGAGCCACCTGGCTCCGGGGCCCTTTGCTTGTATCTTTCCTTCCTGTCTCCATATCCGTCTCCCTCTCCCTGCCTGTGTCCATATGTTTCCAACTGCCCGGTCATGAATGTGATAAAACAAAAATAACCTCTCATTAAAATGAATGCAGAGTGTTGACAGTTTTAGTAGTACCCACTGGGGTGAGTATCTTTATATGTTCATGTATCGCCAGGTATCGCTGAGCTGGAGCAACAAGAAAGTGAGGCCAGGGGAAGAGGTGTCCCTTACAATCAATGTTCTGGAACCAGGCTCTCTGGTTGGCATTATGGTGGTGTCTGCGGAGGATGAAGTCTTTGACGGTGACATCAGAGAAGGGAAGGTAGGAGACCCAACAATATCAAAGTGGTAAACATCTGCAGCCTCGGAAACCACCCTCTTGGCTGTATTACAGTTAGTGGTTTTGTTGGTTGGTGATGGTTTTTCCAGAAGGTGGGGGAATGGTTTTGTAGGCTGTAATAGAGCAGGTTGTATTGTGGGGTGATGGTGTGTCTAGAAGGTGGGGAAATGGCCCTGCAGGCTGTAATAGAGCAGGTTGCATTGTTATTGGTGTTGTTTCTAATAGATGGTGGTAACTCTAGTGTTGTGGGCGGGTTTGTGATTAGGTTTTAGGGAACCTGACTGAATACCTCAGGGACATAGAAATTCACAAGAATGGAATGACTCGATGGAAGGACAGCCCACTCTCCATTTTCACGGTACGGATACCTCACATTGTGTCTCGCTGAATAGACCTCACTGAGCACAGAATAACCCAAAGCCCGGCCTCACTGAGATTCTGGCTTGATTTAAAATGGTCTGTTCCATCAGACAGACCGGGCTTACTTCTTCATAGACGATAGTAAAACCTGAGAGTGGAGCCTCTATTGGTATAATGTGTTGTTTGACGAGCATACAGGAGTTGTAATACCATCGCAACAATGGAGATTAAGCTCCATACACACACGCCGTATAATAAACCTGTGCTATTTGTATAAATTTGTCTGGAGTGTCTGGTGAACAGTGTTATGTTTCAAACTCTAGGCTTCCAACCTGGTTGTCTTGACAGATGCCGGTTTGCATAGAAAAGAAGATTTTGAAGATACTGAAACGGGTACGAAAACAATTTACATTCTATGTGTGCAATCCATTTCAGTCAACATTATTATTAACTCTTCTTTGAGGTATGGTCTGAGCTTTGGGTTTTAAAAGTATTTCATTTTGGGCTCCCTCTTGTGGGATCATTGCATACTACACAACGCTTGGAAAGGGGTTTCTAACTCCACAAATCCAGGTCCTGGGGAGTAATGTTGTTTTCTATTATAAATTTGATTATTATACAAGGTGGTTTATTGTCTCCTTGGTTTCAATCAGTCACTGATATAAGGGCTAGAGTTGTTAGCCACTGTTTATGAGAACGGTACAAGCTGTGTAATAGCAGCCTGTGAAGTGTTTATGCACCAGATACGATGGAGGAAAAGGCACTAATGAGGGCAAAACTCTGGGAGGACTGGACTCCCTCCATGGAACAGGGATCTGAAACCTGGCTGTGGCTGGACACCAACATCAGGTGGGATGTAGCAGAAGCACAGATGCAGTACAGAAGATTAGCTGGAAAATGCACTACAGTCCTACTGTCATTGCTATTGAAAACAGGAATCCGAGTCTGGTTAATAATGTACTTGTTCCCTTGTGTGTATAAGTGAGTCAAGAAGTCTTCACATGACTGTTCCAGACAGCATTATTTCCTGGAGTGCGGTGGCGTTTGTCATGTCTGAGAACCTGGGCTTGGGCCTAACATTGAAACCACAGATGGTATTTGCAGATCTTATTGCTAGAGTCACTATGGGGAGCTACTGTAAATATTTAATTATATTACATCTCAATGGGATTGCAATACATGTACAGTTGTCTATGATTCCGTGAATATATTTCAGGGCGTGTATTGAGGGAAATCTGAGGATGAAATCAGATTTTTCCATGTCTTTCTCAGCTAAAGGTGTCCAGGGACTTCTCTTTATCTCTGGACATCCCAGAATGCATCACCAGAGGAGAGCAGCTTGTCCTTGAGATCAACCTCTTCAACCATCTAGAACAAGACTTGGAGGTCAGTCAATTCTGCTGAAGAGACAATGCAGGGGCAGCCAAGTGTTTTCATTTGAACCTTAACAGTCTAACAATGAACTTTAATATGTTATAGTGTGACTCACACACTGTCAACCAAAACTCAAGTTGTCCCCTGAAAATATTGTAGAAATCAACACTGTTGTCTCATTTTCTTTAAGACAAACATCCACCGTTGTTTTCAAATGCAGGTCATTGTGTGGGTTGCTGAGAACCAGAGCTTTCAGTTTGCTGTGGAAGACAATGACCTCGTTTCTACGGTGATCACAGATACAGTGACTTTAAAGAGCAAGTGCAGTGCCACCACTCTTTTTTCCATCAGGCCCCTGGTTCATGGAGAGATAATGCTGACTGTTAATGCTCAAGCTGGACAGGTCTCAGAAGAGATTGTTCGCAAAGTGCTTGTGAAGGTACAACTTTCGAAATTGTTTCATAACTGAGCTTAGTTTCCAACTTACAAAATGCAGTCTTGATACCTTTAAAAATATGAACAGTATCCCTCTGTCCACCTTTGATACACCCTTCCGGTTTCCCCAGACTAGTGTTCATTTAGACTAGATCTCCTCTTGAAACCAATCCAGTAAACCCAGTGTGTGTCCTCACAGCCTGAGGGCAAAGAACAGTGGTTCTCTGAGACACTGTTTCTGGAGGTGCCTCCGTCAATGCGGAACCTGTCCAGACAGCTCCACTTCTCCTTTCCCCAAGAAGTGCTGCCAGGCAGCCAGAGGGCTCACATAACAGTGGTTGGTATGTACCCGTCCCTACTGTATAACATTCATCTTTTGTTATCACCAACACAGCTTTGTTTTCCATTTAGGTGTCACGTGAACCCAACCACAGCGCACAGCCATGTTTCATTTTGTGTTTAGACGATGGACCGTGCCTGGCAGGCACATAGCTGTCCCATGAAGAGCTGTCGTTAACAGCATTGGGTGTGAAATGTTCTGGCAAAATGTATCGCAAGCCAACTCTGAGCAGCTGCTTGGTTGTTTGTAATGATCATCAATCAAGTCCAGCAGTGTTGAGTATTTCTCGTCTGAGAATACAAACATAGCAACTTTAGTTTTTTGATGTCAAATTGTTTAGTCCTGGGTGTTTACTGAACCATGCATTTTTCATCTGTTCTTAACACCAAGGACATTCCGGCATCTTCCTCTTTGTTGTTTTATCATCTTGCTGCCATATTTTAGTCTCCGTTCACACCTTTTTCTTGCCGCTCCCTCTGATCTTACGTTCTCCTTCTCTTCTGTCTAGGGTGTCTGGTCTGAAATGTCCTCTCACGAAATGATGGATTTGTGTCATGATTAGCACCATGTTGTGTGGGTTGTGTAATGTTGGTTGAGGACCTCCCTTCCTGTTTAATGTGTGTGTGCGTGATATAACAGGCGATGTCTTGGGCCTGTCCATCACGGGTCTGGGCTCGCTTGTTCGGATGCCTCATGGCTGCGGAGAGCAAAACATGATCCAGTTTGCACCCAGCGTCTATGTGTTGCAACACCTGGCACAGTTTAACCAGTCCAATGAGGAGATCCGCAGCAGAGCTCTCTCACTCATGATAGAAGGTGAGCACTGACTCTGTGAGTGCCCTGGTAGCTCGATGTACTTATAACCCATGTTCCATGGTGGTGAGGGGAAAAAAGCTCAGTTCTAATGTTGTATCTGTGAAGGGGTTGCATTTTAACTGCCAGTGTCTCACTCCTCTATTCAGGTTATCAGAAAGAACTGTCATTTCAGAGAGGCGATGGTTCTTTCAGTGCATTTGGAGACAGGGACAAGTCCGGTAGTACTTGGTAGGTAAAAAACACAAAATAAAATAAAGTAATGGTTCTTGGTCTAGACTGAAGCCCTTCGTTTTAACATTTCTGATCTCACACTTTTTTTTGGGTGTCCAGGCTGACAGCGTTTGTCCTGAGGTGTTTCCTGCAGGCCCAGTCCTTTATGACGATTGACCAGAGCGTGGTCACCAGGGCCATGGGCTGGTTGGTTCAGCAGCAGAGACCCCATGGAGAGTTTGTCGAGGTGGGCACGCTCATAAACACTGAGCTGCAGGGAGGCCTGGATGGACCCGTCTCTCTCACTGCATATGTACTGATGACACTGCTGGAGGACAAGAACTACATGGTGAGGAGCGCAAAAGTTTGCTTCACCCAGAGCTAACGTTCAAAGTCATCCACATAGTTCTCTGTCACTGTCATGCTGTCCTCTACTGTCTTATTTGCGCAGACCATGTTTCAAGCTAATGTGTCCATGGCCATGACCTACCTGGAAGACAGAGTGGCCAGCGGGGTGTCCAGTAACTACAGCCTGTGTCTGGTGGCCTACGCACTATCTCTAGCCAACAGTCATGTGGCCGGCAATGTCTTGACGGAGCTCATGAGGAGAGCTGATTTCAGAGGTGACAATATGTGCCAGGGAGGGGATGGCTCACAACTGAATGTTGATAATCAAGACTGCTTTTAAGTGACCCGTTGGGTAACTGTACGGTCTCCACCATCGACAACAGTTGTGTGTTATAATGCGTATATACATTCTGTTGATGAGGCGATAGCAACCCATCTCCCTGAGAGACCCTGTTTGAACTTCCTGTCCCTTCAGATGGTGTCCCGGCCTGGAGGCCGTCCAGCGTTGAGGTAACTGACTCATGGCAGCCACGAGCAGCAGATATAGAAATGGCTGCCTATGTACTTCTGGCTCTAAACCAGCGGGCCAGAATTGAGGATGGCTTCGACCTCATGAAGTGGCTGAGCGAGCAGAGGAACCACCTGGGAGGTTACGGGAGCACACAGGTGAGAACACCTGCTTCCAAAGACCGTCAGGTCTTTCTTTTCTCCTGGCCATGTTCTCCTATAGCCTTGTCTGAGTCTTAAAGTGAACGTTTTCCTGTCAATAACAGTGGTTTTACAAAGATACCAGCGTTGACTCTTCCCTCAGGACACAGTGGTGGCCTTAAAAGCTCTGTCTGTCTATGCTGCTTTAAGTGGAGCACATGCCATTGAGTTGGAGATCGAAGTGTCTACGTCAGCCTCTTCCACGCTGTCATCAACTTTTGAATTCTTCATCAACTCCACCAACCACCTGGTTAACCAGCACAAAGAGGTAGAACATTTGCCCATAGGAGTAGTCTTTATATGTTTCAAGATGGTGGTTGCAGGACAATACAATATTCTACAGTACTGTTATATCTGTTATCTGACACCACATGCGGCAAAACAGCCACCGTTTAAAGCCCTTGGCTGTACTATTAAGCACATTTTCTTTTTCCAGATAGATGTTGAAAATGATTTAGTCATCGACATATTTATGGAGGGGAGAGGATTTGCCTTGTTTCAGGTATTGTATTCAGAGATCTACTTCAAAAGATTTTTGTCCAAAATCTTTCTGTGCACCCGTTCTCTACCATATTTTGTCCTATAGTATTTTATGCCATAATCGAAGAGCAGCTCATGTTATATGTTTTTCTCTCCTGTATCTACAAGCTCTATGCCATTGTGGTATTCTTCTGGATAGGTAGTTTTTCTGGATGAGAGTGGCTGCTAAATTATATAAATGTGAACTTAATTGGTAAAATAACAGTATGATAAATAATATTCAAGGTTTAAAATACTTTATTTTGCGGGTATTACAGTGTTACAATATATTCACAGAGCTACTTATATGAATTACAAACGACCTTCTCTTCTGTTGGTCAGCTAAATGTTTTCTACAGCATGAGGGGCGGAGTGCTGTTTGAAACAAGCCCCGCTAACAAAGAGCATGAAGGTTTCTCTCTGGACGTCAAGGTGATTGATGACGAGAATGACCTGGACCATATTATGTTATCCATATGCACCAGGTAACTGTCTTCTCTATAGAAATTATTTGTCTATTTGTAATCTGGCTTAAACTTCATCTGTTACATGCAGTGGCCCTATTTTGAATCGCTTTTCCCCCAGTTCTTTTGACAGTGCTGGTAATATACTTCCACCATGTTCAATGATGTAATCTTCTGTTTTAGACTTTTGGCAAACCAGAGGATAGCTCAGACAGGTATGGTGCTTTTGGATGTGGGCCTGCTCAGTGGCTTTACTCTGGCCCCAAACGCCATTGCCATAGGTGACCTGATAAAGAAAGCGGAGAACTCTCCTGGAAAAGTGATCCTATATTTAGATTCAGTAAGTTGTCTTCATCCTTTTGTTCACAATGTATTTTCAATATGCTGGAAGATTCATTTGTGTCTTCTGACAGCAAAACTATTTTATGTGCAGTTGACCACAAAAGAGGTGTGCATCAAATTCCCTATGATAAGGGTGTTTAAAGTGTCTCATGTGCAAGATGCTGTTGTTCAGGTGTACGACTACTATGAACCTAGTAAGTAACCGTCAAACCAAATAATCATCCATTTAGACAGTCATCCATTCATATTCACCCTTAGGTTATCAACATAAAATTTATCCACACAAATTTTATCCACACAAAATGTATCCACACAGTATTTCTCAACATAATATCTATCCATCCAACATTTATCAACACAATGTCTATCCGACAAAATATTTATCACTACAATATTTTTCTTGCCTATCTCACAGGGCGTAGAGCAGTGAGGTCCTACAACTCAAAAGTAATGCAGGAACTGAACGCCTGTGCCTTCTGCGGGAGAGACTGTGGTCTCTGTAGACACGAGGTATTGATCAATAGCCCCTCCAGCCGTTCCAGACAGAACAGCACCATCTACTGTTTTGGAATTGTACTGGTTGTAATCATAGCTCTACTGTTAAGTGCATTTTGTAGAAACCAATATCAGAAGAGAGCATCTGGATTGGGTGGCTTTTGTTTTTATTTTCAGAAGCAAATATCTACGTATAAAACTATGAATTCGTAACAGATTATTATAATTCTATGATTTACCTTCCCTGGGGCAGGTAGGGTGGATCCCAGTTATGTTTATCCTTTCATAATTTGGTTTCAAATATTTTAAGGACATTGGTGTTTGGTTCTCTTTGGGAAATATGTTATTTTAATTAGCTTTAGCCTGAATCAGTATATTGTTCAAATCTGAGTAATGCTTAATTAGTTATTTTGATCCAATGGATGGAATGTTTAATGTACTTCCTTTAGCAGGACACAGTTTTCTATTCACTATTATATGAATGAATTGCCAGTCTAAATAAATCATGATGTGCATCCTGCGTTCATCCCTTTTTTATCCCTTTTTCGTCCCCCACATCAACCCTGTAGAAGAAGGCAGTTATGTTAATATGGGGAAGGGAAGCAGTAAACTCAGAGTCATTCTGCTTGCACTCGCTATGACTCCACACAAATGATTCCCCGGTGGGTTAAATCTGCTTAAGCTCACTTTGAGGAATGGCACCTATGGCAACATCTGGCTATCGCTCCTCTGTGGGTTGACATGAATCTAACGGCTTTCAGAGAGGTGCCACTCTGCCACGCTAAGAGAGAAGCCATGGTTTCTGTCTAGTGTCAGTCAATTGTATATACAACAAGGATGAAAAGACTTGAGACTCTTAGGGGAGGAATGTCTAATCTCACGTGTGTAGCTGTCTCTAGAGTACCTGTCATTATCTCTCACCGCATCTTTAGTGCGCTGCAGATCAAAGCAGCAGGGTGACAGTTTGATGACTTCGTGCTCTTTGGCTTTCGCACAGTAAGTCCTTGCTCTTGCTTTTCTGCACAACACCACCCAATCAGAACCGATGTGACTCGTTCCCTGCCTCGTCTACAGCCAGCTGAACGAGTATTCCCAGTGCACAGATGGACGGACAAGACAGACAGACAGACCGACATGGGATTAAACATCGTGTGTATTGTAGACAGCTGCTAGAGCAGGAACGTTCCAGAACACCACATATTTAATGATTAAAACTAAAGTGAGCGCAACCTGACGATCCTTCAAACCAGTTGGCTGTGTGGTCCACTATAACTCACAGGAGAGTGACAGAGTGCAACTGCATCATGCAGAAGGTATTGGAAACAATTGTCATCACCCGAGAATATATATGCAACTGTTATTACGCACAGGAAAGACTGGATGCGGGGCGCCGCCTCGCTTCTCCTGGGTGGTGGTGAGAAGCAAACAAAGACACTCATTGAAATGTGTGCGTTGCTGCTTTAAGTCAGCTGTGACAGCCCGCATCTGCATAGTTTTGCTCTGCGGGGAGGTAAACAACTCACAGGAGGTTTCCTAAGCTCAAGGAAAAACATGAACGTAAAGGAGCATGGCTGCTGTACACACAAACAACCGTGGTGCAGAGCATTTTGTGCAGCAACCATTATACGAACATCTCATCTGCAAGCTCTTCAACATCTGTCAACAACACACTATCCATCTACGCGAAAGAATGAAACAATACTTTGTTTAAAGGAATTTGGTATTTCCGAGGGCAAGACCTCAATACAGCAGTCCTCACTTAGTATCCACGGCGGACACGTCTGGGCTGCCGGGTGGCCAGTAGATGGCAGGCTTGGCATTAGCGTGGTCTTAAAGACGAAGTTTGTGTTGTAATCCAAAGCAAACCGCAACAAACATTTTCTTTTCTATCTCACTCTCTTTCCAGAATGCCCCAAAAAATGCCCCCATTTACACGGGACCATACGATGGGAAAATGCAGGCTTTTCTCTGGGTGTTGAAATACATCGTTTTTATAACAACATAACATTACGCGATGTGGTTGCTTCTGTCTGCCAACACCTAACATCATTTGTGAAATTGGGTTTAATAGGCCATTGTAAAGCCTAAGGAGCTGTAGTTTCCTTTTAGGGATTTTCATTGTAGTTGCTTTGCAGATGCGTACATAGATGACAAAGTATTGGTTAATATGAGGGGTGAATACGTTGTTAACATTCTGTAAGTAAGGAGCAAAAAATTAATGGCAGTATGGATTTTCTCTGGCAGGCTAAGTGTCTCTAAGGAAATGTAGCTTTGTTATTTTGACCTGAATGTAGCCCCGAGAAGCAGCTCCCTAAGTCTGATCTCCCACTCTTACCCAACTCTCTGGTTGGGCCCCAGGTGCCTCTACAGACCCTGAAATACTATCAAGATAAACTAAGTCGTAACAATGTCTTTTGAAACTTAAAATATAGTAACAGTGAATATTAAAAAATTACTTATTTCCATTGTTCCCCCATGTAATGTTTCTAATATGTAATTTTTTCCCCAAAGTATAATCTGCGAGCATTTAAATGCATATTTAGTAAAAAAGAAAAAAAAGAAAAAAAACGTTTATAGTAAAAATTATAACCATTTACGTTTTGTATTGAGAAACCTTAACCAATAAAACATTTTTATCAATCCACAAGTAGCAAAAATTTGCATTTTCTTTAAAATACTCTTCAGTACTGCATCTAAGATGTTTTGTCAAATGTTTTCCATCCCCCTACACACAGCCGCTTTGAGGTTACGGTAACATGAACTGGTCAGTGGGGGGCTGCTGTAGTTTCTAAACATCACCGTCTCTGATTGTTATACATTGAATCAAAACACCATTGTTCTCTTTTTTTTGCTGGTTTCAATCAACTGATAAGTTTGCGTGATGTTTCTGTAGGCCTAGTCGTACTTTTTATTTGTAACTGTTACCTTATGCCTCGACAATCAATACATAATTAGTCAGTCCCTTGTAACATAAGCCTATGCATAACATAATTAAAATTTTACAATATAAACCTTTCACAATCAGAACAATCCTTCAACTCCAGTCAGATTGATTTTTAATCGGCTTCTTTCCTTTATTTGCATTGTCTTATACTGGTCACGAACTACACACTTCTATATGATATTTTGAATATTTCCTTAGATAGAGTGTCTTATGAAAGTATTCAGTCTTATGAAACATTGACATTGCTTTAAATGTTTCTTTTACTGTTGAAGAATCATTGATCGGACATTGAATCTAAAGTTGAAACGCTACAAATGCATAGATTAGGAAAATAGAACCAAGTAATATCCAGGAGTTTGGAAATACCAGTGAGCACAGTTCATTTTATTACCAAGGAGTTGAATCACACAGGCCCAGCCGGGGAGGAGGCTGGGCAAAGAAGCCACAGAGAGTAACAATGCGTAATGTTGTACCAGCCGACCAAATCATGCTATGGGGATGCTTCTTATCAGCAAGGACTGGGAAGCTTGTTAAAATTGCAGTACGAATGGTGCACATTACAGGGAAATAGCAGAAAACAGGCTTCAGTTGGCAAAAAATATTACGCTTGGGAGGAAATTCACCTTTCAACAAGACAATGATCCCAAGCACAAGACCAAAGCAATTTTGAGCAAATATTATCTGTTACACTTTTCGAAAAATGTGTTTCATAAGCATTATATAAACTTACTGGAATCATATGGAGTTAATCTGATAGGAAGAATGGGCCAAAATCACCAAAACACACAAATCTGTTACTTTCATACTCCCAAAATATCCTGAAGCTGTGCAACAAAAAGCCACTCCACCAAAACTTTGTGTTTGTTTTGAATATGCATGCAAGCAACATATTTCAAATCAAATTATCGACATGACATCTGTGTTACCTGACAAAAAATATTATTATCAAAAAAAATATTGGTGATTATGCATTGCATCACAGAAGAAATCCCTGGCTACTGCTGGTTGTGCAGACATCTGTCTTGTTCTTATTATCAGTTCCTCAGTTTTAGATTCACATTCACATTTGAACATGATTAAGAACCATTGTGTTCCTATTAAATAACATCAAAGACTCAGAGATGGTTGGCTAAGATCCCACAAGGATGCCGATTAAACAAACAAAAAAGGAGACGTGATCCCCACCCCCTAATGGGAAGCATGCTGTGTAACCAGATCAACGTGTCGGCCAAATGCTGTCCACATCTTACACAAAGAAGACAAAGATTTGTAGACTTTCCTTCACAAAGACACCCATATGACTAAATGGGGATGAGTTTGATTCACTCTGCGTCTGATTTTGCATTTGACGCTGGAGATCCTTTTACAGTCCCGTGAATCAAACTGTAATACAGTATACGTGGTGTTGGTTACCTAATCCAGTTAACCACTGTATGAAACAACAGGGGGCTCCTGAATCGATCAGAACTCAAACAGGGAACCGAGGAACACCCCGGTGATGGGCATCTGACTGGCCTGTTATGTCTGCCATGACGATGCGTACGTTTGGCCACACTCCAGTCATCAGGGAGAGGGCCCTGGATACTCTTTGAGCTTTCCTCCCACCCAGACTGTGTATTTACACAGCCCTTTTAGCTGCACACTGTGCAATCCCTTCAGTGAACCTTCACGGTGCCTCACAGACAGCCCTGCTTTGCTGCGGGGGATTGGCTGACCTAACCCAGACAGAGAGATTAGAGAGACCGTAAGGATGAAGAAACCAGAAACGATTAGCTTTACTCATCCCAGACATCTGAAACCACCCTAACATCACAACAGTACCGTCATACTTCCAGGTAGAGGTCACTTGGGCCTGCACTCCGGAAAGATTATGGAGTCTTCGCTGTTCATTTGAATGCAATGGGAATGAAGGGGTGTGTGTGTATGTGTGTGTGTCTGTGTGCGTGACTAGATCACAAGAGGCTAATAACTCAGAGTCATCCATCACAATTCAGAAATATTGTTCCAGACAGGAAGTCATCATTAGTTTGAGTCAACCCTGGCCTGGCCGTGCTGTCAGAAGTGGAATCCCTGTTTTTTTTCCCAAGCCCCAGGGGATTTTAAACCAATGACGCTGCTCTCAATGTGATGACAGGGCAAAGCCATAGAGGGTGTAACAATTTGAACTGATGTCTTTATTAATTGATTCTTTCTGACTTATGAATCATATCACTGCTGGCTCCATGTCTGATTCATCTGGCCGGATGCTTTCGTGTGGCTTGGCGCCAGTGAACCCGTCTGAATGAAAATGTTTTTAAACCTCACTGTTAAACTGGACAAATCACAACTTGACCAAAGTATGCTGCTGTTGCCCAAAAAAGCAATGCTATACTGTCGACAGACCCGCTACAGTACCTCGCAGTACAAGCAAGAAGCTAATTGTAAACAGTCAGCTACAGTACCCCACAGTACAAGCAAGAAGCTAACTGTAAACAGACCTGCTACAGTACCCCACATTACAAGCAAGGAGCTAACTGTAAACAGACCTGCTACAGTACCCCACATTACAAGCAAGGAGCTTACGGAAATCAGACCGGCTACACTACCCCACAGTACAAGCAAGGAGCTAACTGTCAACAGACCCGCTACAGGACCTCACCGTACAAGCAAGGAGCTAACTGTCATCAGACCCGCTGCACTACCCCACAGTACAAGCAAGGAGCTAACTGTCATCAGACCCGCTACACTACCCCACAGTACAAGCAAGGAGCTAACTGTCATCAGACCCGCTACACTACCCCACAGTACAAGCAAGGAGCTAACTGTCATCAGACCCGCTACACTACCCCACAGTACAAGCAAGGAGCTAACTGTCATCAGACCCGCTACACTACCCCACAGTACAAGCAAGGAGCTAAC
>JACXGJ010000871.1:50825-102334 GCA_016801105.1 Esox niger | reverse complement strand
ATACCCTCCAATAAGAAAGGCCTAAATGACCCTTGTATGGGTTGTTCCAACATATGGTCAATGGTCCTATCCCTCAAGCCTGTGACAGTTACATGGGCAACTCCTAGCAGGAGGAATAGACAGGACGTGTGTTCTATCTATACACCTGTGCTCAAGAGTTAATTAGTACCTCTGTGTTCTGTTGAGTTTCTCAAGCCAATTTTCTCTCACAAGGAATCTGAAGTAAATGACAGAGAATGTAGAAAGGAACCCCTAGTTGTGTTACAGTTAGGGCAACCCAGGAAAATATTGTCTCCTCATGCAAATCTTTTTGTGTCAATGTTCAAAAAATGCTTTCCCTGCCGACCCCTATCGCGGTCTGGGTTATGACATTTCAATCATTTGCGATTAACAATTTAATGATAGAAAATGTACATTTTATTCTATTAATATAGTGTAAGTCTAAGAATATTGTGAAAGTACATGTGGACGAACAATAGATTGTTCTACAGATGTGAGATATTTGTGATTGTCAGTGCCACCTTTTTGGAGCAAATCCGACAATTCTCCTCTTACAAATTTTTGGGTTCATCTTTTTCATTTGGCTTGAAACCAAAATGGACCCAGAGCGGTCGACTTGTGTTTGACTTTGGAACTACCACTAAATCCATGTTGTTAACGACTGCTTTTCACAAAATGCAACTGGAAAGCAATGACTTTTAGACTCTCCTTCAGATCCAGTGACGTTTAACCTCTCACACTGTTGCACATAATATTATTAGTCGAGTTATTTGAAATAGTTTATTCTAAAACAGTTATGTAGGACTTTTTAACGTTGCAAAACTTGTTTCAACTCTCAGTTGATTAATTCCATAAAATACGTATGCTAAAAGGTTATTTTCAGTGAATATGAATATGCAAAGGGACAACATGCATTTTAATGCGCATTATGTAATTTAAAAAAGTTACGGAAATGACCAAAAAGTCCCTTATTCAGATTTGAAACAGGATTTTGGAATAAAAATAGGTCATTGTCATAAAAACATTATGACATCCAAAGAGGCCAGCCAAGGCGTTGTTGAAGCCGTTAAGGTGAGCTGTCATGTGGATGGCTACTCTCCCATCAACAGAGATTAAAAAAAATAACCAGGCATGTTATTTCCTGAAAAACACAACATTGAAGACAACGGTACTGCATCGGTTCCAATAAAATGGCAGTTAACATAATTCTGTCTTGAAATAGTGAGGTCACTTCAACGTCAGACCCTGAATTGCTCATACCTCTGCCATTTGCACAAGTGTCACAAAACAGAGGAAAGGAAAATCAGTCATAGTAAATGAGTGGCTTCATTAACATAAAGAAACTCATGTCGCAATCAGGCTGGGTGAAGAGAAGTCTGACATGCCTAAACCAGTCAAGAGGAGTAGGTCCATTTGGCCAACTATTATTGACTCCTGAGCACTTCATACTTCGATGTTAGTAGCCGTCTCAGTTTTGTCAGCAACACGTGACAATGAAGGGCACTCGAAGCAAGTATGTAGGGTATCTGGGCTGGAATGGTATTTGCATTTCCATTATGACGCATTACACGGGCCAATTAACTGCCAGAGAGACAAAAGGACACTTGTTTCCATACTTAATTTCATGGCTAATGAGGTGGGATAGTAATTCTACTTCATATATTATGCAAATATAAACAACATATTCTATATTTCTTTTATTGATTTGTTATCATGCAATCTTATAGTTATTGTACTATTCCTCCTGCTCCTTCAAAGGTTCGTGCACTAATATAACGTTTGCTGAATCACATTTTTTTTTAATGGTAAAGCACATACAAATGCTTTACTTGTGAGGTGAACATCTAGTTTTGATTATTATTAATCATTCATAATTTGAAATAAATGCCAATATATTTAATTGATTATATAATCTTACCAAGCATGACGATCCTCAAAGTGTCAGGAAGTGACCACTGGGGCTTGACATCTGCTGGAGTGGAAGTGACCGTAACAGAAAATGAGAAGGGAAAACAGGATCAGATAGATGGGTTGATACAGAAACACAAATGAATGAGTGCAGGGACAAATCTTAATGTGCTCTTTAGCTATCAGTGTCTCAGTCACTGGTTCAAAACGGAATGTTGGGACCAAATTCATTTTCAAAGGGCTGCTAGGCTCAAGATTACAGCTATCAACAGACTCACAAAAATATGGGTAAAAAATGTATGTACTTACATCAGCCAAAAAGAAAAGTCCATCTTCCTTTTCTTTGAAATAGGCCATCATTACAAGGATCGCTGCAAGAGCATCACCACCTTCTCTGCCATCTTTCTTGCCATCTTTAAAGACATCTTTCACCTCCTTCTTCCACCTGGTCACTTTACTGTTGAAAAAGTGGACTAACCTCTTCCCTTTCTTGTCAAGGTCCTCCGCATTGATCAATCTGGACTCAAGATCAGTGCCAGTAAGCATGCTAAAGTGGGAGTTTATGAATCTCGGCGTGAAAATAAATGGCTATTCCTGTTTCAGTTCCATCATGCTGGGAGGAGGGCTGCCGTTGATGGCATATCGCTGTTTCACATATGTGATCCTCATTTGGAAACTTACTCTCTCTTGATCAGCCCCTCAGGGTCCCTCTTCAGTGAACATCTCCACCATTGCTTTCCTCTTATCAGCCAAGGTTTGGAACATTTCACCCTCTGGTTATTCCTCAGGCTGCCAGTTTATACACCCATAGCTGTACACTTTTGCAAACTTGGAGTGTGCGAACTGGCTATCATTTAAGTCTACGAGGCTTTGGGTTTTCTGGGAGGTACTAGACTATTTTAGCAGATTTCTCTTATTGAATCTACAATAACTATGATCTGGTGTCATATATTGGCCACCTCTGGTTTCTTTCCATCTCCAATTGCCTGTCCCAGACTCTGGTTCATCTTCTCTCACGGAACCTGGAAGTTTTCAACCCATGCATTGTGTTACACCGAGACGGAACTGCATGGTACTTTTGTATAGGTTTTGGTAATATTTAAGGGGTATTGAGCACTCCAAAACTATGATCTTAACACTTGCTCTATATAAAAAAAGCTGCCTGTCCTCTATAATCAGTATACTGCAGATTGCATAGCATAACATGCATAAACTCATGTACATGCAATCGTGCTATTAGGTCTTTTAGGCAACGATCAGGAAAAAAGTGATCACATACAGATTCAATATTTTTTCATGATTCAACCAGGATTTTCTTTAAATAATGTTTTGGAAGGTTTCTATATTTTCTTCTTTAACAACCAACACAGAGTCTGAGAGGTGAACAGAGTTTGATGACAGCTTTCTGGAGACAGATATAACAACTCCCTCACTGGATATCAAAGGGGAGACTGGGCTGAAGCAGGCTGACACCATCCCATCTCTGATAGAGGTAGGATTTCTATCTATTGAATGCATACATTTCAATAAATGCCAAATTCATTTCCCAATATTATGGTAATGGTTTTCTGATTACATTTAGGAGGATGAAGGATAGTCTGAGGTGATGCTTTAGAAATAAATCTACAGAGATGGAGGTTATTGACCTGGATACTGTTGGCGAATCTCAATCCCAACAGACTGATCAGGTGGCATGGGTGAATCATTTCAGTTGAAAGAATTAGTGAGTATCTGTTTGAATGCAGGCAATAAATCTTGTTAACAACCACACTGTGTTCACCGTGCTGTATTTGAGTGAGTTCCACCCTAACTCTGTTTCCTTTTGTCCCCACTGTTTGCAGTTGTGTCCACCACCAGGTTTGTGATTCCGCAGACTACATCCTTCCAAACAAACTTCACCCTCCAAATGGGAAGTACTTTGGTGCAGAATATGTATAGTAAGTAAGTTGCATTTTTATTTATCCATGCTTCCCTACATATGAGCTATTTGAATAGTTATAGGACTCAAGTAATCAAAGAACCAATTAGGAATTTTCAAATGTGTCCTAGTCATATAGGTTGTTCTGTAGATCTTGGCTGCGTAGTTCCATTTAGATGTATGCCATTTCTTTTTTAAATAATATATTTTTAGTATTATTTGTAAAGCGGTACAATTGCTGGTCACAATTGGTGTAGTGGAGAGGATGAACCAGATGCAGGCAAAGAGTGGCAGTCGATGATAATCTTTTATTTTAAACGAAACAAAGAGCACTTTATATAAACTGAAAAAACAAAAAAAAGCAGGAAAAGCGGGATATGACGGAGCTGTCCGTCACCTCACCATCACATTGTTTAATTCAGTACCCGTCTATCTCTTTACTTTTCAGGCACTGGAATCAACTGAGCAATAACATGTGTTTGAGGGTGAGTTATAAAATCTTTTTATAAATATTTAATGTTGGTAATATGATGCAGAAATACAGTACAATATTTAAATGCGTCCAAGCTTTGACTAGTACTGTACCTTTAGTCTGAATTCATATTGGAGTACATTCAACTTCTTTAGGATTTGTAAATGACAAGATTAAGTAGACACAAGGACCTACTACACCAATGTAGCCCCTTGAATTAAATATGTATGGATTTTTTTCAATTCAAAATGCGTCAAGAATACTTTCATGTGAAGTGCTGGGATATTGAAGAATGGGTGAATGAGTCCACTTCCAATGTGGTCATTCTGGCCATTGACCTCATTATGCAGAAAAAAGGTATCTGATTCATCAAGCACTTCCACATCAGGAAGTAAGAAGGCAGGAGAGGTGACCTATCTCAACTGTAGATTCAGCCATAGTGGAGGTCCCAAAAGAAGCACCAGCGCTATGTCCGCCTGGAACATACACACCCCCACACCTACACCTCTTGTCATTGGTACTTCTATCCCCTCCTTCCTACACACAGTATTTCCATCCCTGTAGATGTGTACAAGTATGAACCTATTTTAGACACAAACTGTCTGAAATGTGTACTCATATTAAACGTTTCTTTTAAGTTATGACAACAAAGTGGCATTTGTAAACACAAATCTTGGGATCATTTTGTTCCCATTGTACCATGTACCACAGATTTTTGTAGTTCCATGAGCTCTTTCTTCAGTGAAGGTGTTGGTTTGAACCAACACAACTCCAACTGAGGTTGGCAATACAGAAATGAGACAAAGACCTCACCCAGTACCTCTGAGATCTGTGTTTGGGATCTCTTTGACATGATCAAGAGTTACCAGTCTCAAAGAGATATCATACTGCCATCTAGGTGGAGCAGGCAGAAGTTCTGTCCTATTATGATATCAATGGACGGCAGGTTGTGGCTGTGTGCTGTCAAGTTGGTTGTGAACCTTCTGAACTCTAGATTAGATGAGCTTATGCACAGTGTCAGTCAGGGAAATCTTCAAGAGTTTTTTTGTATCATAGTCAACCAGCAGTTGGCTCAAAAGATGCTAAATATGACTACTGCCACAATGTAATTCCATGCCATGAAGGATGTTGCATACAGCCACAAGTCTCCCATGATATTAGAAAGTAAAATCAAAGCTATAATGAGTCTTTTGGCTGGACAGGTGATAGTGACCATCATAGATGGCATTGTCAATGCTAAAGCTGACAATGGAAACAAAGGCCCAGCAAACAGATCACATTTTCTCACTGCCATTTCGGCAGAAATACAAAGCCTGGTGCTTCAGAAATCAGTCAGCCGAGCAACTAGCACATTGTCCAACAGCACCCCACCTATTAGTATTTCAAAGTCAAAGGTATTTAGAACAGTAGACCTAAAAATGGCACAGCTCTTTGGCGAAGATCAAAATGAAATTAGTCCACCGGGAACTGTATTTGTAATTGGATTCTTTATATGTGTAAGGCTGTAATTGACAACAGAATGACAGAACTGTTGTTGTAGACCTTTTTGAGGATATCCTGCATGAATATGGATTATTGAATAGCAAGATTCCACTGAGGTCACAATGCCTGTGCTCCTACAACTTCAATTGAGCTAATTTGCTAGGGACTTGGTCACACAGGTGTCTAAATAATTGTAAATTTGTTCCTGGCAGTCCCTTCTCCAACCAATGCGTGACACCTCTGTAAACATCTCTTTATGAATCCACTTTGGAGAAGCCGTGTTCTTGCTATGCAGTTGCTACCACAGCTGTCTTTCATGCAAAAAAAGCTTGAGAATGAGATTAAAAGTCTTCATCCCAAACCAGCCAATCAGCCAGAAACTTACTCTCAACTATTATACAGACACTTGAAGACATAGAGGTTGCAGACATCCTCCAGGGCCCTTTGGAAATGTTGGAAGAAGCTGCTATGATAAAGCACCCTCAGTTATCTAAATCAATGCTATACAGATCTTTGCTTCTTGATTCACCTCTCGTCCTCTACGATGGTCACTGAGACTATTATCTTCAAACACCCACACCTCTCAGGGGAAAACGTAAGTCTTCACCCCTGCTGATGATATTGATATTCTCTTCAGTCAGCCAGTGGATGAATATATCACCAAAGGTGAGAAGCTGTCTCTCAGGTCATTCAGGATGCAGCTGTCACATGAACCGCAACACTGGATACATTCCGCAGTTGTGGAAACCTTTCAGAAATGGTGGGTGTTTCTTATAAGAAAATGAGAAAGACATGCTCAGATCTGAAGTCAATAAGTGCCTGAAGTCAAAAATACCTTGATTCAGACCCAAAATGTTCTGGGATGAATTAAGTTCAGATTCTAAAAAGCCTCCCTCTCACTGAGGAAAGAGATACCGCAGATGTTCCAATCAAGCAATCTGCATCTGGAAACAAGAACAGTTTGGAGGTATCTTCTGAGCAAAACAGAGACATTAAGACCTTTAAGTCTCACAAGTCAATGATTGAAGCAAACGCACCAGCTCACCCTTCACACCTGGACTAAAAGTGTCATAAAATAGGTGATCTCAGCAGTAAAAGTAAAGACTTTAAAAGAACTGTTCTGCATCCGTTGATGGGAGCACATTAAATTTGTCCAGAAATGTGTCTAAATAATATCAGAAATGGAAGACATCACTATTTCCTGTGACAAGCAGTCATCTGAGATTGCCTTGCTCACACGATAACCTAGTGCAACAAGCCGAACCTCACACATTTCTGTCCAAAGGATTACCAGATCCATGTTCCAAGCTAAGGCCAAACAGTTGTTAATGAGGTCCTTAGACCTGCGATTGAATTTGTTATTAGTAATGCTAGCATTACATTTGCTAGAGACCATGTCTTGCACCACCTTGTCCAATCATGTGTTATCTGCAGCCAAAGATATTGTTACCAATATCGTGCAAGACGTAGAATGCCTTTTCCAGTACACAGAGGAAGGCATTGACTCCTCACTGGAAGAGAGAGAGATCTGGAGGCCCAACTCAAACCTAGGTTTGGGTTTGACTTTCTATTTCGTGTATGCGCAAAAGGCTACGTATATCTTGGTTTTTATATACAAAAATGTCAATACCCTTTTCAAGAAATTGCCATTTCCTTTTCAACAATGTTTACAAGCAATAAAAAACATGAAAAAACAATAAGGATTGTCTAACACATGCTTAGATTTTGGATGTTCAGAGAACAAATCTAGTTCTGGAACATCAAAGGATTAATTGACTGAATATCTGACAGACTTCCAGTGATGTAGAGTTGTAGCCCAATCACATTGAAGTAGAAAACAAGGGTTTAGCAACCCTTTTCAAAGGCACTGGACATAATCCGTAGGGTAAAATGTTAATTCTGTTTTTGGACAGCTGTGTAAACTCTAACATTGATTGATCTCGCAAAAGGTGTTCAATTGATTATATACATATTTGTCTTCTAATGACTCTTAATATTATTGCAATCTAAAAGTAATTAAAAGTAATCAATTTAGTTTACTAAATTTGAGTAGTCCAAAAGCTACATTACTGATTACAAATGTATACAGGTAACTTGTAATGGACTGTAATGGATTACTTTTAAAAACCTAATGTCATATATATATATAGGTCCAGAAGACATTAAGAGACCACTGCACCTTGAAGAATCAAAAAGGAAGATTTTGAGTGAGGAACAGAAGGGTAAAAATTAAGTGACCACTGCAAATTGAAGGCTCCTCACTCAAATCTTTTTGGAAATGAATGAAAACGGTGCAGCGGTATCTTAATTATGTTTGTACATTGTGTTTTTTTTCCCGGACAAAGTAAATTTAACATCGGTAATGGAAAACAAATTCACCAACTAATGGTGGGCTGGATTTAATGGTGGGCTAGATTTAAATGTATGTAAACAATTGAAATCACAGGCTATTGTAACTTGCTATTCTAACTTATTACGACAAATCGTATGGCCCCCATGTGCCGGAATTTACTCCTGTCAATGTCTAAGCATGCGCCTGATGACTGTGGCGCTACTTTGCCGTGTCGCATGCACCAATACATGACATCCCAGAGGTTCTCAACTGGATTCTGCTCTGGGGAACATGAGGGCCAGTCAATGGCATCAATGCCTTCATCATCCCGGAATGGCCTACACACACTGGCCACATGAGGCCAGGCATTGTCCTGCATCAGGAGAAATCAAGGGCCCACTGCACAAACGTAAGGTCATCCCGGTACATAACAGCAGTGTGCTGTTTGCAAGTGGAGTTTATGCCCTTCTCCGGCTCCTGAAACTGTGCTGGGAGACACAGCAAACCTTCTTGCGACGGCATGAATGGATGTGCCATCCTGGAAGTGCTGGACTACCTGTGCAAACTGAATGGGCTGCAGGTACCGCCTCATGCTATCTGTAGTGACAAGGCCACTGGCAAAACGCACAGCTAGAGAAGAATCAGTCAGGAAAGAGAGAGCATTCCCTTTTTTGTGGGTTTTCTTGCTGTTGCCTCTCCAGTGAACCTGTTATCACTTTCATTTGTACCAATACAGGTGACATTGATTCGCAACCACTCAGGCTTCCAACTGGACAGACTGATATCCATGAAAATTAAATGACTTGGTGTTATACTGTGATGATTATGTGTTCCCTTACATTTTTCAGCAATATATATGAAAGATTGACTGTTAAAGAGTGATTAAAGACTATTTATTACCTATTGATGTGGTTATTTTTAGCATTTAAAAAAGTTAATGAAAAGGGCAATGGGACATTTTCTCATCAAGATGGAAATGTGCAATAAGATAAGGATACAGACTTGCCACTGAACAATCTAGAGTGGAAAAAGTAGTATTTGGCGGGTGGCCAAATTCTCCTTAGTCACTTAACAGAATGGTGCGAGTGAAGCAGCATCAACAGCCATGCATGGGGACATTTACTCTGACCCAGTGGCTTTGTTAGGCAGACAAACTCTCTTCAGTAGCAGAGCAGCTGTCATAAATATTACACTTCTCTCCAGGGTGGCACTTATAACTGCAGTCAGACAGCCAAGACCCTGGACAAGATGGTGGTATGTGACAAGTGGTGATTAGCTGGTTATTCTTGCAGGTAATTTAAGTAGCAGAGGTTAGGTGTCAGATCAGGCTTTGGTTGCTTTATTCTATCCCATTAAAGATGTGTCTCTGGGGAAGAGACAGTGCTTCCTCTTCAGCGCTCCCTGGGCAGCCTCTCTTCTTGCTTCTCCCTCTGCTCCACTTCTCTTCCATCTGTCTGTTTCTCTCTCTGTCCTTCTGTTCTCTTATCTCCTGATTATCTCTGTATTCCTGCCTCTCTCTCTGTCTTTGTCTCTCTCATTCTTTCTACTTCTCAATGTCTGTCCCTACTTCTTTAAATAACTTGCTTTCCCAGCCTTCTCTCTCTCTCATGCTCCCTGTATACTGTTCTGTTCCTCTAACCCAGTATACTCCTCTGTCCATCTCTATCTTCCCCTCCTTCTGAAGATTGTGGCCTAATGTAGGTCCGTTTCAGTGCTATTTTCTGCCCTAAGCTTCAACTGAAAGTCCAGGTCATGTGATGCACTCTATCACTGGATGTGAAAGGTTTAATACAAAATGGAGAGAGTATTTTTGAACGCACACTTTGGCAGTGAGGTGAATAACCTTCCCAGGGGGGGCGTTCAAGAGATATCAGCAGACGAGAAATTCACAGATAACGTTTCCACTGATGTCCTATGCCAAGGGCACTTGAACATACACACAACGGTCACTTGTCAAGGAGGCCAGTCTTGATCCACACAAACATTTGACAGTTATGCAAAATAATGACTCACTCCCTTTGACACGTGAGTGTACACCAATGCCTGATTTTATCAATTTTGTAAGTCATGTGTCATATCAGTACTATATACTATATATGTATACAGCGCAAATGTTAGAGGCGTAATAAATGACATTTTAAACAGTGCTAGTAACTTAAATAGTAATCCCTTATCATTACTGGAACATAAGTCTCAGGTGTACAGGATATTGAGTGGATAGCCTGTAATTACCTAATGAGCAGACATTCATTTAATTTGGGTCTGGTGGCCTGAGAGGGGGGCTACAGCCTCGAGAGGGAGTGAAGCATCGGGTTCTTATATTTTGTTGTTTCCAAACAATCCATCTTTCCCCAGGCTGACGTCTCATGGGGACAACAGGGGACAGGCAGCAAGCTGGCTGTCTTTCGAGGCTGGGTTCCATGGTTGTGGATGAGGTCCCTGAAACAGACACCAGAGACAGAGGCCTTGTGAAGCCTACATGTGGCTTGAACACATGGGGCTTGAAGATTGGCTTGTGTCCGGGATGCTGGCACAAGCCAATCTTCTTACAGGGAATGGGAAAGGTTGATTAATTCCTGAAGGAGACAAGATGTACGGTCTTAGTCATTCCCTGCGTGGGATTCCTATAAGAACCAGGGTGCGAACAGCTGGTTAATGGGCTTTACAGGCTAGTGGGCTCCTAGCATCTTCCACTGTTTAATCTCCATCTGACCACTTAATACATTTTGTTGGGCAAAACCAAGTATCAGTCTTTCATATAATGCATTACATGTCACAGTCATTATCCTGCAGGTTGCAAGGGCATAATCATATTATGTGTAAGTAGTCTATTGGCAATAATCGTCTGTCAGTTTTTATTTGGCTTCCATTTAGCCATCGCTGTCATGCAAGAAAATTACATAGAGGAATAGTTGGACCATTCACCAGTGGTTAGGAGTTCTGAGTGCGTGCTGTAGCATCTTCACCAAATCAGAATACTAAATTAACTCTTGTCTTAAATATTAATCTATACACCACCTCAAAAAGGACAACAATATCTTGTCATGTGAGCAAAATGTGGAACTGGCACAATTCATCCGGTTTGTTGTTTAGACTTCTTTTAGGTTAGCCCAATTCACAGACCACAGTATATAATATGTAATTGAATAACACAGTGCATTTTAAAAAGTAGAATGGAATGCTCATTTACAGCAAATAATTGTAATCAGGATTCTTTTGTGAATTATTAATGTTCCAGGTGGCAATACCACCATTCCTAAAGAACCTGATAAGGACACTCACTTTTTATGTGTATATATTTTTGTGACCCCTGTTACAGTATTACTACTTTCCTGTAGCCATATGGACAATTGCACAGGCCATATGAAGGATAGGATTTTAGAAAAACTCAACATCTGGAAATGGGAAAAACTTAAATTTTGACCAGGCTTGAAGCTGTCAGGATTAGTCTCACCTGGTTGTCTAGGTCTTAATTGGACACAAAAGGAAAATAAATTACCAAAACCAGCAGACACATCCCTTCAGACACATCCCTTCAGACACATCCCTTCAGGTGTTGAGCTTGACACCCCTGGTATAACACAACATGTACCTAAGTTAACGCATAAAGAAGAGTGAGCTTGTATAAAAATGTATTTTACAGGATGGGAATGGTACACAGAGCAAACCAGAGATTACTTTTGAAGGCCTGTGTCCACTGGTGCAGTGACACTTTTCTTCAGCTTCAGTATAAATCTGGATAGCTGACGTTCTGTAAACAGTGAAAGGGCATGTCTTGTCAGAAGGGCAGTTTTCAGTCTGGTTTGGATATTCTGAAATATGAGTTTTTAATTAATAACAAACTTTTCACTATAACCTCAGTCTTCATCTCGCTCATAGGTCTGCAGTTTGGCTCTCCTTCGCAAAAAAACCCTTCACAAACCAAGCAGAAAGGGAACGTATTTTTGTACACTGGGGTTAGTAAGCTGTGCAGCAGTCAGCACAGTGAGGAATCACATTATTTGCTTTATGAAATGAAGCTGGGAATATGTATTGTAGAAATGTTTTAAAAATTGGCACGGCGTCTGTCTCTGGGATGCAAGAGTAACATTTTGATTCCGGGAATCAACATTTTGCCAATGAAAAACAAAATAATGGCAAAGCATTGACAAATTAGCAAATTCTCTATTCTGCATGTTCCTTTTTTACATGTATTTTTCAGCAATCCTGCCTTCCTGTTTCAAAGATCTTTTTAAATGAAAATGTCAACTGAAGTGACATAAAAAATGATTCTTCTTACAATCGGCAACGGTGTGTGCCATCAGGGGTAACAGTAAAATGAAAAGGGTTCCACGCTATGCTGGTTGTCAAACACCCCCTCCTGTCAAAAACTGATGTACATACAGAACTTAAGACATGCAAATCCAGGTGTCTTTAGTCAGCATCAAAGGTTAAGTTCATGGGAAAAGCCAGTCTCTTACCTGTCTCATCCTTGGGGACTTGAACTGTTGATTATGTTTGTAGCACATAGCATGTGAGTGGCAACCATCTGACTTGGATCTCTCCAAAATCTCATCCCTTGCCTGACATCATCCTTGTCACTGTTGATGCAGATGAGCTGACCCATCTCCATCTTGAATGTTGCCTAAACCCTTATCTGCTACTTCATTCTTTGCCACCTCCTTCTCTGCCTCTTCCTCTGCTTTCTACCTACATGCTTGAATTTACATACATGAAAAAGCCTGTTTTTTTCCAACCCGATTGGGATGAAGCCACAGTGGCAGACATATTCGGCAGCATACACATCTTCACCACTACGCAAAACACAGCCAGTACCTGGGAAGAAACAGGGAAAAATATATTTCAGGTACATTCAGATGAGTTGGAAATTTGCAGAAATTGTATATCAATATCAGGACTTAAACAGTGGAATATGAAGCATGGACTGGTTTCATCCGTTTTCTTTGTGAACTGCTTACATAGTAAAGAAACTAGTATGTCAAATTATTGGGTGAACTATCCCTTTATAGTACAGAAAATGTTGCACTGACTAGAGAACCGTTGTGCTGTTTCAGTTACATATTAGTTATTAAGGGTCTAAAAAATACAAGATTCTAAATTTGAAAACAAATGTGATTTTCTCAGTCATATTTGTCTGGCAGTACACAGCTGTGTAAACAGACTGCAATAAGAGTTTGGGATAATGTCTGAAAAGAGGTGGGGGCCGTCCAACCAATCTATCAGTAAGATTTCATCAACTCAAAGCCAGGGCAGGTTTCATGGCCCTCAAAGCCAGGTCCACTCTACTTTTTTTATTACAACCCTCTAATCGGGGATCTTTTTAGACCTGAGAGACCAGGTGGGTCCAATTAAGGATGAGTTAGAACAGAACACCAGCAGTCTCTGGCCCTCATAGGGTAAGAGTGGAAGAACCCTCTTATAGGGTGACCCCAAAAAAAATACTACTTAAAGTGCATTCAGCTATCTTAGCCTTTTCTTTTGACCAACTGGTATATTGCAACTGTCAACTCGAAGGACTGGTGGAGCATCCCTGCATCACCCACTGTAGAATCAGGGAGAAGTGATTTCTAAATAATAGCTGATAGGAAAAATGTTGATGAATGGAAATACTTGAGGATAGAGGAAGAGAAAAGGTAAATAATCTGACAGTTTGTCTGATTGCTGCATTGTATCAGACTGATTTAAGAGCCCTATCAGTCAGACTGAATTCTGTTTCTCTTTTCTACATCTTTGTTTTGGCTGAGGAGGACTTATGGAGGGTGTATTTGTCCACGGAGCAGTCAATGTGAAGCTGGGCACTGTAATTGGATCTGTCAGCCTATTTCAGGCTGCAGCTCAGAGAGATATTAAAAAAGTCTCCCCCCTTTACCGCCTGGTCATAGCACATTAGGCCAAACGGTGGCTGAAGCACTTCAAGAGCATACAGAATCCCAGCTGTACAAACAGCCCCTTGCCAGACTCAAACGCTCGTTCTGCCTTCCTTGGTAACAGACGATGGCATGTCCACAACCCAATATCATTATTTATAAATGTTTTCTTCCTCCCGGTTTTGATGCATAGTTGCAGTTTAACAGATTGAGAGTGGGCAGGGATACTAAGACTGATGGCACAGTACGCACGTGGGCCTCAGAGGTGGGCAGGGGAAGTGATGTATAATGGATGGAATTGAGTGCACTTCCTTTCTTCAGTTTCTGTCCTTCTGACTCAAACAGATATTACTTTAACATGACAGAGGAAAAGCAACAGTGTGTTCTATTCCCTGGCAATAGTATGAAATATGACACATGAAGGCATACAGGCACGATCATTAATGGCACTCATATCTTTTCACTTTGGTCATGCTAGTCATGATATGCGGAATAAAAATACAACAACAGAATTTTAATTAGGAAACGATGCGGTCTAAATGTTTCACCTTAATTGAATGCTCCGTCTGTGCAGGAGTTAACAAATTAAATGCGGCTCACATTCAGATGCGCTGTCAATGCAATCATTGTCAAACCGGTTAATTATCTTCATCACTGTAGTGTCATATAACATAAAACAGGCCAAAAGAAAATGAAATTTTAAAGGTTTTAAATGTCTCCCTTGCACCTTATATTCCAGCATGATTACTTTTGATCAGACATGGGCGTGTAAGCCCCTGTGTTTAGGATATTGAAGGATTTAGCAAAACATTAACATTGTTCCCCGAATAGAGTTGTATAATACCAGCCATGCCAGTCAGAACAACTGGTGATGTTTCATCACAAAAGAAAAACAGCATTTTCTCATTCCAAGAATAACGTTATGCTCAAGTTTCCTTATATGATGTTTTTGACAAAACCCTGTCAATAAGCCATTTCCTCACATCTATGACATCATCATGGCCATGCCCCCAGAGTGACTGCTGCTGGGGGAGAGGTGTGCTGCAGAACATTGGGCTGGAAAGGCTGTCCTGGGTGCACATCATCCAGCGCGCTGTCATCTTTGGCCCTGAGGTCCTCCCGCTGTTGGTTTAAGCAGCTTTGCCAGATGGGGTGTATCACACTTAATTGGGCTATTTTTAATGACACTGTGTGGGAAAAAATGAGGTTGGGTGGGGTGATTTACAGGTATGGTTGTGTAGTAAAAACTGTGTTTGTGCATGATTTTTGTGGAGTCCGCTGGTGATTTCCAGGATCTTGTCAGTGAAGTCTGGCAACCCTGAGTGTAAGTGGTGCTACACAGCTTCCCACTCAACGGCTGACCAGATAGCAAGGCCTTTGTACAGAGACATGCTAAAACTCACAATCCAGTTCATAATCAACAGTCCAGGTCACGTGACTAAATCGATTATCTTGAGTATCATGGAATATATGATATCCTGCATTTATGGGTTGTTGACTTGCTATGATTTTCAAATATACATATAACACAAACACATTATAAGACTTTAGGAACACTGCAAGTAAAGTCAAATATTTGAATCTATACCTGTCCCTAACGGGGGCAGCTAAGTACATGCAATGATTAAATGATGATTAAGTTTATGATATTACAACATTTTACTAACTCCAATGTAAATAAATACTGAGACTTCATACAGTGTGTTCAACTCGTACGACATTGCCTTAACTCTGCCAAAGTTCAACATTATTATTTTATCAAAGAAACTGAATAATTTCAATTCACCTTTTTGAAAGTATAGTTTAACAAGGTAGAATGTGTCAAAGGCAGCACAGAGTGACAGGAATTAATTCAACATTCCATTCAGTTCCATCAGGAACTGTTGATTTATAGAGGGGAAGTGGCCTCTCTCTCTTTCTCTCTTACACTGGCTTCAATTAACAACCTATCCTTCATATTTCCCTTCACATCACCCTATCCTTCATGCATACTAATATGCCTTTTCCTCTCTAGGATGGGATGAGTTACTGCCTAGCAACTCTGTCTCTTTCTGATTGCATTCATTACCAGGCTTCTTGCTGCAGTACTGCTTAAAGGCCCACCAATCACAATTTGAACCAGGGAAGACATTAGAAGAGGAGTGATTCATTTAACACATGGGTCTGAGGACATAAATAAGAGGAAGGTCAACATGCCATTTTGAGATCTATCAGTGGAAGCTTCCTGTAGGACCACAGATTCTGATTCATTTATTATTTTGAATGTATTGTTATTTAATGTTGAATGTATCGACCAGGGATTTGGGCAATTCTAATGGATCTCATATGTTGCTCAAGTCAGGTGAAAATTATGGAGGAAGAAGAAAAGTTACATGGTCATAAAATGCTTGCATTACATTAGACTAAATACGTCACAATAAATGTTATGAAATAAGAGGAATTATACAGTTTGTTAACGATGCAAATTTGTGGAACGGAAAATGAAATAAACTCAAAATAATTGTCAGGGGCTACAGAAATGTAAAATGTATACAGCTTTGGAGAAACACTGAGTTTCTAGTTACATCACAACATCCAGTAGCAGCCAGAGCGGGACTTCATTAGTTGGGTTCCCACATTCCACATTAAAGCACATCAACCAACTACGTACCTCAGGCTAGTGCATAATGCAATGTACGTTTTAATTTATTCCCCTATCTAAAGATTGTAAGCTGCATACACTCATGCAACATTTTCCATAAACGCTTCAGAGAGATTCATGAACACAGTGAAAATATTGAATTTACATTGAATTATCATTTCAGAAGGTCCATGGTACATTGTGTCCTATCTTTGTATTCCACTGCTTATTTTTTTGTGCAGCCTAATAGCAACACTTTTTGGGTGTGCTGTGAGAAACCTGAATTTATCAAACCAATGATTAACTTTTTTTCCCCACCAGATCACTTGCAGTGGTTAGGGACAGGACTGATAGAGCTCCAGAATGGCAGTCTGTTAGTTTGAGAGGCAAGCCAGCAATCAGAGGGTTGCCAGTTTGAATTCCAGTTCTGACAGAGGACATCTTGCAGGAGGTAAGCTGGCAATTGGAGGGTTGCTGGGATCAAATCATGGATTGCATTGCTTGCCGATTTGCTTTACTTCTGCTAAGCGCAGCAGCCCTTAAAAGCCACCGCAAACCTCTAACTGTACTGTACAATGTGTAACTTTCAAAGAAGTTGAAATTAAGTCACAATTAAGTTCATCTGGACAGTAGACAAATAAAGGGTAATACATTTTTGGCAATATTCTGTTTGTTGATGGTCAGTCAGTAGCATAACAGCATAACATCAAGTGCTCGCAAATTAACAATGTGGGGTAAATATGAGCACTTATATCCTGTCTTGAGTCCAATTACTTTTTGGTGCTCTTTCCCAGGCTAACTCAGCATTGATCTAAGGATGGCTAATGTAGCCCCTACTGTGAAATAAACAAAAGACACTAGACATATAATGTGCACACAATCACAAACACACAAATATGTTCACAGACACACACACACACACACACACACACACAAATACACTCAAATACTTATTTTTTTGTTTAAGAAAGGGAAAATCTGGGTTTTCTGTTGCACACTGACGCTAAATTAAGACGTAGTCTTCAAACCTGTGGATGAAACTGGTCTGGTATTGAAGTTGTCACCTGCACCCTGTGTTCTGGCACCAAGGGGGTTGGGCACACATTCTCCTCTACAACACAGCATAATACTATTGTGCTCAGTGGTCCTAACTCCCATTCCACCACAAATGAAGTGAAACGGCCTGTCTTTCAGTTCTACGTGGGAAATTATATTTTCCATCCTGTCAAAAATCAGAAGATGATTTAGAGGTATGGTGAAATCAAATTCTTTATCTGTCCTACTACCCCCCCACCCCCAAAGAAGACACCGTCATTTAATTAATGTAAGGACCACAAAACAGAGGCCGTGGCAAAACCTATTCGATTATGTAATTACATTTATAAACCTGTATGGTGCACTGGCAGAGAAACCTGTTGCTGGAGCACAGACAAAATGGGGCATTTGTTGCATATACTTTATTTAATTATACATATAGGATCTGTTAGACGTGCCAGAGTCGAACACTCGCCAAGTGACGGTGCTCTGTCAAACTATCATTACCGACAGCGTGAAGATGCTTTTACATTATCTGTGTCTACTCAAGGTATACTTGAGACGTCACGGATAATGTTATGGCATCTTCACGCTGTCAATAATGATAGATTACAGAAACCCAAATATGAACGTGCATAATACGAGATATACGAGAGTAATAAAAATGTCAAATTCCTGATTACTCCCAAACACTTAAAGCCTTATTCAACCCCTCGAATGCTTTAGTGGTATTCTACAATCTTTCCCCGATCTCTTCAAGCTCACGTTGTTGAAGTTAGCTTTATGAAGCTACATCTGCTGCTCCGGCTATCTCATCCAGACAACAAGCTATTCACAGGCGGAGGAAAATGTGAGTGCATTCTACTAATGTAACTATGGTTGAAGTAGCAATACACTGTCCCATTTTTTTTGTTTTATTATTTCATTGCCATTCCAGAAAGCAGTCACTGGTCACAGATTACAGACACTCACGGTTTACATTAACTTGGCATCCTTGGCAGCCCGAGCGCAAAGTGCAAATTAAAACCATCTCACTGATTCACGCCACCTGCAGCAGCAGAGCGAGGGCCACTCGCTTCCTAACTGCAAAGTCAAACACTCATCTGCCAGGGACACCCTCATCCACAAGGAATAACACCGAGAATGTGCCCACCTCTGAGGGCATTGCGTCTCCAGAGCTGCTGTGCATATGGCAAATCTGATGCCAGGCGAGAACGGCAGGACAGATCCATATGCCAGGTTTATTCCTTCACAAGCCCCAGATCCACAAATCCATCATCTAACAGCCCGCCACTAGGCAAGTCCCGCTGCGTTCGGATTCTACCTAAGGGCACGTGCTAAATGAAGACGAATGGGCCGTGACAGCTCAGCCAGCCCAACAAGGAACACCACTTACTGCTCAGAAGATCGCATTGGCCCTGACAACAACATATGTCTGAACAAGTGGATTAACATGGGCAGCAGGCTAACAATGTGTGAGACAAGGAGTTACACATATTTCTGCTCAGGATGCTTACGCTGTCGAGGCCTTCCTTGGATGGTCACCTAGAATCAGAACATATATTAGTACGCTGTCGTGATGGAAAACATCTTTTCACGCAGGACATCCAGTGGCAGAGACAACATAAACATCCTTGATCGTTTCGTTCCCACCAGTAACAGTTTAATTTTCTAGAATGGGGTGGTTCCACCTAGAGAAACATTTATGACACACAACCATGTTTGCATTCAAACAAATTAAAGTTAGTGAACTTAAAATGCACCGAAAACACAAGCCTTCGCCGGTTCACATGAAACATTTGTGAAATTAACTGTGAAATGTAAGTGTGTGGGCAGCAGTTAATATAGCTTGATAATCCAACCCCCTGTTGAACTAATCCTGTTTACCCATGGAGATTTCACAAATAATAGAAAAGATTTAGATCATCAACTGATATGGAAGGAGCCCAAATAAACTTGGCAGTGAGGTAAGAGGAATCTAAGTTGCAGTGGATTTATTTAATGAACACATGGAAGAATACCCCACTGAAACCTTCGGAGACATTGCAAACACATTTCCATGTTATGAAAATCAATACAAAAACACAAATAAATTAAGGCAGCAGACCAAGAACTGATAATTTACAAAGCTATTTGTTGTTAAATTGAAAAACATACATGTCAATATGTTTACTTTCTGCTATACATTGTAGCATTGTAGGTATTTATTTGCGTTTAAGAGAAAATAAATCAGATTTGTCACTATACACATCATTAGAAAACTCTTATGTGATTATGTTAGCACTGCTGAAAGCTGTTGTGCAGATTAAAGAAGCATTACAACAGTTTTTATATTAGTTGAGTATCTGGAGCATCAGCGTTTGTGGTTTCCATTACAGGCTCAAAATGGCCAGAAACACAGAACTTTCTTCGGAAACTTGTGAGACTCGAATTCTTCTGGGAAATTAAGGCTATTCCATTCAAAAAACTGCCAAGAAATAGAAGATCTCGTACACCTAGTTCTCCCTTCAAAAAACAGGACAAACTGGCTCTAACCAGATTAGAAAGAAAAGTGGGAGGCCCTGGTGCTCAACTGAGCAAGTGGACAATTACATTAAAGTATCAAATTTGAGAAACATTCACTTCACAGGTCCTCAACTGGCAGCTTCATTAAATTCTACCTGCAAAACACCAGTCTCAACATCAACAGCGAAATGGCGACTCTGTGATGTTGGCCTTATAGGCAGAGTTGCGCAGAAACAGCTTCGTCTCAGACTGTCCAAAAAAAGAGAAAAGAAAAGTAATGGCCAAAAGTACACAGACACTTGATAGTGGACAATTAAAATGTTATAATAAATTCTGGCTGCAGTGCCATGTTTCAAATTGAGAACTCTGTGAATGCAATTTTTTTTTTACTGTTTATGCCTTACACTTGTTTACCCATGAAAATAAGCTGCATGAATGAATCTCCTAGCTGTTATTCATTTTTATCCAGATGCTAATGAACCACAAAGACCGGGTGTCATGCTCCGGGAGCAGGTGTTTACCTCCCAGAGCCAGATGCAGAGGTCATTCTCCAAACGAAACAGCCAGGGCAGATACACTTTTTCGGACTTTATTCTGTGGTTAAGTAATATGACCATTATACCACAGCTAAGAGCTCCTCTTAGGCACAATGCATCGTCTGCACACCACCGTGCTATATTGACAATATATCACAAACACCCAAGATGCCTTTTCATTCACATTAGAGGGCTACCAATGCAATTAGAGCAGTAAAAATGTCATACTCATGGTATACAGTATAAAATACCTGCCAATCAGCAATCAGGATTAATTCCACCTGGTTTATAGGGTTAGCTATAGAATGGTTGTGCCTAGCACCTTGACTAATGTGTGGATTCTTCAATATTTCAATGACCAACAATGATCTCCATCTAGAATGTTTAGGAAAAGATCCTACCAACCTCACTATAGAACTGGGATTGTCAATGGGTTAAGCGGTACTAGACGTTCAATTGTGAAGTGATGCAGCATTTTCCAATTTTTATCACTCACGTCATTGCTTGGTTGCACAGCCCACAAAACCAATTTTACTGAACAGCAAGCTTTAGGCTGGAGTGTGATCGCTCTTTTCTCTGGGAGTGGTGGTGATTTGCAGTCCTCCATCCAATGTGTGAACTCTTGGAAACTAATTTTTTCGCTTTGCCTCTTTGCCATGCAAGTAGTGTGAATGGTCCCCCTGGGAAAGGAACTGGCAATGTCTCACATTTATCAATATTGACACAAAGGTTTGCGTAATTGTGACTTAAAATCAAAAGTAACAAACCAGGTATTGAACAAAACTGGACGAACCCTTTAACTTAGGGAAAACACATTGATGCCATGTTCATTGAGAGCATGTTCTTTCAAGTATGCTGTGCATAAATAATAAATGCTCTTGCAAAAAAAAAGATTTTTTTACAAAGAAAATTTTGACAGGCAAGCACAGAACCATAGATCAATCAATCAAATGTATTTTATGAAGCCCTTTTTACATCAGCAGTTGTCACAAAGTGCTTTTACAAAACACACGGCCTTAAACCCCAAGGAGCAAACGACAATAGTGTTGAACTTCAAGTACAGGAAAAACATAAGAAGCTCAACATTTAGGAAGAAACCTAGAGAGGAACCAGGCTCAGAGGTGAGACCAGTCATCTTCTGGTGGTGCCGGGTGCACACATTTAGAGTCCAAATTTATATAGTTAATCGATGCATGTGGACTGAGCCCAGAGTCTATTTAAACCTAGACCAGATCAGAGACATGACCAGATGGACAAGGGCAGGGACAGATGGGGGGGTGTCAGCAGAGTGGCAACACAATGTCTTGATCTGCAACACAATCAGGAGGACTTTGGACAGGAACAGCAACGAGTCAAGCCTGGTACTCTGCAGGTGTGGGCCAAGACCTCATGTCCTCCTAAGTTTAAAATGACAGAAAATGACAGGGAAAATGTAGACCCTACTCCCCCAGCACAATAATATAGCAGCGTAAGACTTTGGGGGTGTGACAGGGGGGTCCAGTGACACTTTGGCCCTATCCGGGTGAGGTCCCGGATAGGGCCCAACAGGCAGGAAATCAATCCACCCACATTGCCAAGCATCAACAAAAGGAGCCATATTTGTCCTGGAGCATAACATCTTTACATTTTAAGGACACAAGCCATTCGAGCCAGAACTCAATTTCCAGCCTGTTCCACTTCTGCTAACTATCTACAGTTTTACTTAATTCAGATGCAACTTAGTGGCATTTCTAGTACTACACAGTCTTGTGTTATTGTTCTGTATTTTAATGTTTCAACCTTGATAAGTGAAGTCAGGTACTATGCTGGTCGTTTCAGTAGGGGAGTTTTGTATATAAACAGAAGAGAATGCTGCTTTTTCCTTACATAGAGTGAGGCCCATCACACCTTTCCAAAACAAAAAAAGACTTACAAGGATGTTAATTAAGATGCCAATCAGCTGCTCAATCAAAGGGGTGAGTGGTATACAAGTTCCAATGGTTTAAGAGTAGAATATCCTGTGCAAACAGAAAATATATTTCTGTAATCTAAAAAAACAACATAAAGGTGGCTTGAACATTGATTTTCCAATGTTAAGAAAGTCTGCCTCACTTTCTGTAAACAATCCAATGTGTATATTCTGCTTCTTTACTAATTGAACAATGTGGGTTTCTTTTTAGTTAGTTATTCATTATGAATGTAGGGGGTATGAGCTTTCCTATTTTGTCCAGATCACGGGCTATATTCACAAAATATCTTAAGGCAAAATATTGCTTCTAATATGTTGATTTAGGAGTAACTGTTTAGAAAATGGGAATGTCAGCACTAACTTTAGGACTCCAAAATGTTTTTCTACGAGTATTTCACCAAGTGTTTTAGCAATAAAAGCTGCTCCTAACTCTGTGTAAAGTTAGGAGTAGTCAGGAGGACTCCTAAGTCACTAAGACCAAATCACAAACAATGCTAAAAGAGATGCTGCTGTCAATCCACCTCGTAATCAGGTCGATGTTTTACCAACATTTATTGGTACTGGGCATTTTACAAGGTATCGCCATAACCATGAGGGTATGGGTGATCATAAAACAGCTAGTCAGGGATGATGTCACTTCACCAACAAACAGAAACAACCAAGTAACATCGGAGATCCAACTTGTAACAACTCTATGCTACTTGGCCACAGGGAAAATGCAGCTACACAACGTAGACAAACTACATATATCTCAGTGACCTGTCAGTAGAATATTACATCAAACAATAAACCCTACCCAGACTCCATATTTTGCGACAAATTATTTGGATTCTTCCTGATATTTGCCAACTCAAAGTCGACTTCATGGCCATATCTTGACAAGTCAGTATACTCTTGGTTTCATTTTTAATCTGTGACATTTAGCCTACATTACATTTTTATATATTTATTTCAATATGGCAACATTATTCTACAGTATTGCTATGACGAATTCACTCACAGAGACCCTTCCCGTGTCAGCCAATCACAGTAGGCATAGTAAGCTTGTTCATGGAACACGACATTGTCCTTAGCGACAGGGTCGCCCTCTCTCTTTGCTTAAGACTTCTCGTCATTCCTTAGTAAAAGTGGGTCTTTTCAGCTTTGTGAATTGGTTTTGAGAGAAAACTTTTATTGCTGTTAAGGAGCACCCCTAGTGGAAATAATAATATGGCCCCTGAACTGAATTGTACAATTGGTTATTTTAAGCTCAGGGGACGCTGCCTTCATTTTCAAATGTTAACGTTCTTTATACACTGAAAACATTTTCTGATGATTTAGCAAAACATTTAAACAAATTACCACCTGCTTTGTATTATATTGAACTTTCTTCTTTGTATTAGATTGAACATTCCTAATCAAGTTATTAGCATAGGGCCTTCAAAGTCAGCTTTGGACCTCCACGCCAGTTCAACTTTGTTTTCTCATTCCAGAACTCTGATCAGAGATTTTAGATCTGGGACACCAGGTTGGTGCCATTAAAGATGGTGAGGTAGAACAGAAAACCAGCAGGCTCTGGACCTTTTTTGGTAACAGTTGAATGTCTCTGCCAATGTTGCCTAGTGTGTCTCTCAGCTTTTATTAAGCTTCTGCTGTCTTTGCTCATCTTAGTTTTTGTCAAATCAGTCTCACCTACTACACAGAGATACTCTAAGGAGGTGGACTGTTATCCTGGTAACTGTTGCCACTAATGACCTTGCCATTCCCTTAACTTCAGATTTGCTTGGTTGGAGGAGACAGCCTGGGCAGACACATAATGGTTCTGTGTAATGGAGGTGCCTAGTTGAGAATGCTTCAGAGCAGCTGTGGAGGATGTTTGGGAGTCCCCTGCAAACTCGACTCAGCGTCCCCCCAACTCAGTCACCAACAGAAGAGCAGACTCATAGGGATCCCATTTTTACCAGTCCCGGCTTCTGTCAATGAATGTCCTCACAATTATCCTGCATTCATTGAGCAGCAGAAAGCTACTTGGGTCTGACCTGATTCTGCTAAACTAGTAGGGGAGGAATTGTCTACTGGATTGGAGGGCATGTAGTATGCTGGGCTGGAAACCGACATTTTGAACAACATAATATATTTACTATTAAATATTTGTACTATTTCAGAGTGATTAACTTACAATGAAACGCAACATCTTACTGCCCCTGAAGTTCCCTGTCCCACTTTCACTCGTTGTCTCTCTCTCTTACTGTTCTTAATCTGTTTAAATATAGAATGTTGAATTTCACAAACAAATGATTATACAAACCGTGAGGATTTTCCCATTTGACTATGAAAGACCAATTTTGGTGTTTTCATGCTGTCTCTTACAATAAATGTAGATGTTTTTGCGGAGCTATGACACAGTATGGTCTCGTAAACCACAGCTATTAACAAAATCAACTGTTTATGGTTTGAACTACTTGATCTGTAATCTGATTATAAATAAATTCTCTCTATCAGAATTTCCAGTGACGTTAACAGTCAAACTCCAGTCTCAAGTTGGTTTCATTAGGCAATTACAGTGCTTTGGGCCTTGGGAACGTATTTAAAGACATGGATTTTCTATTGGTGAACCTGTAGTAAACCCATTAAATTTGTTCTGGTTCTTGAAATTGACTTAGTAAATAACAGCACATGTAGGTCCGTACACGAGATCTGGGAGTATTACCCATGCTTTGCCCAGTTGCTCGGGGCTATAGTTGGTTTCCATATAAACCTTTGCCTGTATGGGCTGATAGCATCTATGATAGTTGTAATTCACGTTACACTCCTGTGGATGTGAACAGTTCAGCACTAGGTGATATGCATGCACACCGCCGAGCAGTACACATGATTCATTCGAACCACGGGAGTCTGTGGACTTTAATATCCTCTCCTACAAAACACTGAACTAATACAGGTCCTACGCCATGTGTTTGGATAATGGCCAAACATAGACTGGACTCCGGGGTTCCAGTTATGCAGTCGGCTTTGTCATGCCAGCTCGGGGCAGGGTGCGTTCGATAGCATCCGTCGGATTTTACGGCCTCAGCGTCACGGCTCTCCAACTAGCTCATAGTGTGCTATGCGATGTGAGAGGGTGAATAGGTAGGTGGACTGTGTTTGCCGTGTCACCCTAGAGAACTGCATGCCTTAATGGGCCACCGTTTTAGTTTCTCCTAGGCATGTCTCGGGTGTAACTGTATGTCCGCATAGGTTGTTGTACAGACTGAAAGGTATAATTCATCAATGACTGCAATAACCATTCCCTGAAGAAGGGAATTTGGTACGAAACCCATTTGGCCCAGAGAAAAAAAGACTACTCCTGATTTAAGGAATGAGGGCCAAGCAGTGACTACGTAATCTGGAACATGGGCGGTTGTTCTAGAGCAGGGGTTTCAAACTGGTTCCATGGAGGGCCGAGTGTCTGCAGGTTTTAGATTTTTCCTTTGAATTGGTTCCCAGTTCAGACCAAAACAACCAGGTGAGGGTAGAAACTAATCAATCAATCAATCAAGTACAAGGTGAGAGCAAAAACCTGCAGACACTTGGCGCTCCGTGGAACTGGTTTGACACCTCTGTTCTAGAGTGTGTTTAGTTGTGTACTACGTGTGTGTACCTCATTGTGTCATACCTCATTCCCTCTTTCAAGAAATGGTCATTGTAATCGTATCTGTACATTTCTAATTACATCTCTTTTCAAGCTAAATACCAAGACAGGAATAATAAGGAACTGGTTTAATTTGCTATCTTTTCTGGATAGTTACTTCAAGCTAATTTCTGTTGCACATGAATGGACCCCAAATCAAACAGCTGGGTCTCACTTTATGCACTTTAGAAAATTCTGATTCAAGTCCTGCTGTGGCAATAGGCTGAACTGCCTTTGAGGTATTTCTAGCAGGCGTCATGTCTCACACCTAAAGAGGTCAACTTGTTCAGTAAAATGAAATCATCAACTATATCAAAGGCCTTGGAAAGGTCTATTACCAAGGCAACGCAATTTTGTGTTTCATCAAAGAATTGTCATTTATTACCAGCAAGGTTGCAGTATGAGTGTTGTTCCCTATCTTGAATTTGGATGAAATTACATACAAAAAATACATTTCTCCATTAAAGAAGCATAGCTAAACATTTACGAATCCTTCTAAAATCCTAGTCAGATTAGAAAGCATAAAAACTGGTTGATAAATGTCAAGGTTACTATTGTTCCCACCTTAATGTGAATTAGCACATAAGGAGCTTACCAGCATGTAGCTCTCTTGGGACCAATGCAAGATTTCACTATGGGTAATAGAGCCCATGATTAGTGAAAGTTTGTTGGCCCCTGTGGCTTTCAAATTTGGTCGTCATTGGAGGCTGTTGGCTCTACCAAGCTAGGGCTAAAGCACCCCCCATGAATAATTTTAGTGAATTTATTGGTAAATTCCTCTGTAAAATATGTATTTGGTCACCAAAAATCAAGCAAGATTTCTGTCTCTCACAGACCTGTAACTTGTTCTTTAAGAGGCTCCTCTGTTCTTCACTCATTACCTGCATTAATGGCACCTGTTTGAACTTGTTATCAGTATAAAAGACACCTGTCCACAACCTCAAACAGTCACACTCCAAACTCCACTATGGCCAAGACCAAAGAGCTGTCAAAGGACACCAGAAACAAAATTGTAGACCTGTACCACTCTGGGAAGACTGAATCTGCAATAGGTAAGCAGCTTGGTGTGAAGAAATCAACTGTGGGAGCAATTATAAGAAAATGGAAGACATACAAGACCACTGATAATCTCCCTCGATCCGGGGCACCACGCAAGATCTCACCCCGTGGGGTCAAAATGATCACAAGAACGGTGAGCAAAACTCCCAGAACCACACAGGGGGACCTAGTGAATGACCTGCAGAGAGCTGGGACCAAAGTAACAAAAGCTACCATCAGTAACACACTACGCCAACCGGCGACTCATCCTGCAGTGCCAGACGTGTCCCCCTGCTTAAGCCAGTACAGGCCCGTCTGAGGTTTGCTAGAGAGCATTTGGATGATCCAGAAGAGGACTGGGAGAATGTCATATGGTCTGATTAAACCAAAATATAACTTTTTGTTAAAAACTCAACTCGTGTTTGGAGGAGAAAGAATGCTGAGCTGCATCCAAAGAACACTACACCTACTGTGAAGCATGGGGGTAGAAACATCATGCTTTGGGGCTGTTTTTCTGCAAAGCGACCAGGACGACTGTTCGGTGTAAAGGAAAGAATGAATGGGGCCATGTATCGTGGGATATTTAGTGAAAACCTCCTTCCTTCATTGAAGATGAAACGTGGTTTCAGGTCTTTCAGCATGAAAATGATCTTTTCCACCATAATTTTCCAATAAATTCATAAAAAATCCTACAACGTGATTTTCTGGAATTCTTTTCTCATTTTGTCTCTCATGGTTGAAGTGTGCCTATGATGAAAATTACAAGCCTCTCTCATCTTTTTAAGTGGGAGAACTTGCACAATTGGTTGCTGACTAAATACTTTTTTGCCCCACTGTATGTCAGCCAGCACAACCTTGCTTCTGATGGAGGTACCTTATAGATCCCCAGTAAAGAAAATATTTTCACCGCTACTCCAAGGTATCCATTACTTTGTTACATGTGAATTGCTGCAAAAACAACAGCATTTGATAAGTTATGTAGCAAAAGAAAAGAAGCTCTTTCAGCCTAGACTCACACAAGGTAGAGAAAGGACCTAAATATTTTCCAAGTCTTTTGATCAGGGTCTGTATTCACCAAACATTTTATTTTACCATTAGGACTCCCAAATAGCAGTAAAGGTTCCTAGCTAAGAGTTCTGTCTTGAAACTAATTGACAAAGCTGTTAAGATCAGCTTTTATTAAGGAATGGGGAGAAATCTTAAGCTAAGGGAAAGCGTGGGGTTGACACAATTTTAATTGATGTGTTCCATGAGCAAGCTTACTTACTATGATTACAGTGATTAGCTAATAGGGGAGGGGTCTGTCATGAATTCCTCATAGCAATACTGTAGAAGGATGTGTCATGTTGCCATCTTGAAATAAAGATATTCAAATAAAAATCCACGCTAAGTGTTACTGATATGCTGATTTGCTGACTAGACAAAATATGTTCAGCTAATTGTAAGCCTTTTACATGTCTGGCAACTCATAAAGAAATGCACGTTCATCTATTGATGTTACAATCATTTTTGAAATTATGTGTCCCATCTATAGCACCAACTACACCAGGTGTTCCAGTTATGGCCATGAAGTCGGCTTTGTTTCTTTATAGTTGTCAAACATGAATGTATTATCTTAATATAGAATATTTTGAGACAGCATTCTGGACACGGAATAACCAGTCTGCTAACTGCATTTCCCCGTTATACCACAAGGTGGTGTTTGAATATTTAACAAAATATAAATCTATTGCACTTGTCAGTTCCTGGCTGGGGGCCTCAAGGCATCTCTATGCGCCTGGGGGCCACGGTCAGGGCCTGACCGCAGAGGTGCCTCTAGGCATCGCTGTTCTGCAGTTTTGGTTGGCCCCATTTAGAGGCAGCTGCTCCACGGTGCCTCTTTTTGGGATCCCTAATTAAGTACGAGGATCTTTGTTGGTGTTTGTAGTCTGCCTTTCTTTTTATTGTCCTCTTTGGTTTGGCAAAGAACACCATTCAAAATATGTTTTCCTTCAGCTCTGTGCGTGTTTCCTGCCTACTACTTATAGAATACTACTACTATTACATATTACTTATATCATTTTATATGCATGCCACATACATGGATACAGTGATTATTATATACAGCTCTGGAAAAAAAATTAAAACCACTGCACCTTTTTTATCCTTTCCAAAATGTTCAAACGGGAAGTTTGGAGTGAGGAGCAGAAGCGTTCAATTTGCAGTGGTCTCTTAATTTGAACCCTTCTGCTCTTGACTCAAAACCTTCCTTTTCAACTTCTTTGGAAAAAAATGTATAAGGTACAGTGGTCTCTTAATTTTTTCAAGAGCTGTGTATCCCTTTTATCTGATGAAACATGTCTGCTTATATGTTTGCATATATGTTTAATTTACCAATGGTTAAAAGAATAATGTTCATTCTATGAAGCAATGACAATGACACAAAATATTTCTAATATATATACACTCATCGCAGCCATTTAGCTATTAAAAGCCAGACCCACTTGTTCTTTTATTGCCTATTTCTACAGCTTTTGTGGGACAATGAAGATTACATGTCAGATAAATATTAACAAGTGATCTACACAACTAATTGCTCTCTGCGTAATGTTGCTTCACTCACTAGTAATGTGTTGTTTGGAATGAGCTGGCTATTTTATTCACCAAAAATGCTCTTCAGGCTAACTTCCGTCCAAGCAAAGGCAAGCCAACTGCATTGTTCTTTTTGCTTAGGAAATTACCGTTTAGGTCAAGTTGATAAACTTTATTTTGTGGCAAAGTCAATAAAGCCTATAAAGACCATCAGTTTTGAATGCATAGGATAGCATAGCAAATTGTTGTTTGTGTGTGTAACAGAACTAAACATATAGATTATTGAAATTAGAATTAGATTTAGGGTTAGATTAGGTTAGAGTGTGTGAAAGAGTGGCTTGTAATAGTATTGTAGTGTTTTCCCCTCATCTTAGTCCTTTGTGGAGTAGGGCTAGGAAGATACCCTGGGGTTTACATACGCCCATAGATAACCCACTGTTATACACACTAGGTTAGAAGCCAGTGGCTGTCGCCCAGTGTTATTGTAGCAGTGAGGTCAGAGTTCTGCTAGGTAAGTTTTGGTTAGGCAGGTTTAGAGGTGTAGGGAAGTACAGGGTCCTTTGTATTTGTTTTCTTTGATTTGACAGACCGCTGGCATTGCCCTACTCATGCTTGTGTTACCCTGCCCTCTTTCCCTATTGTTTGTTACATTGTATGTTTTGTTTGTGTTAATTAAATACCCAAATCATTGGGCTACCACATCAGCTTAATTGTCTGACTCCCTTCCTTGCACCCTCTACCCCACGTGTTGCTGCTACCACTGGGAGTATATACGCAGTGGGGTGTTGCGTGCGCCTACCTCGGAAGGCGTCCGTAACATGGCCTGTCTATTCATGAGGCTTCTAAATGGTTTGCGCATTATGGTGAACCTTCTGTATTTGCTCTCTCGAGATGTCTTCTCTTTATTGTAGACACAGATAATGATATTCCTACCTTGTGGAGAGTGTTCTTCACTTGGCTGAATATTGTGAAGCGGAATTTCTTTACCATGGAAAGGATCCTATGATCATCTACCACTGATTTCTTCTGTGGACGTCCAGGACTTGTGTTGCAGAGATCACCAGTGCATTCTTTTTTCTCAGAATGTTCCAAATTGTTTATTTGGGTACTCCTCATGCTCCTGCTTTCTCTCTGATGGATTATACAGCTTAAGGATGGCCTGTTTCACTTGCATAAAGAGTTATTTTGACAACATGTTGTGGGTTCACAGAAACAGGAAATGTGAATGCCACACCTGGAATGAACTCCAGATCTTTTACCTGCTTAATTGATTAATCAGTAACAAAGGAATAGCCCACATATGTCCATGAACATTTTGTCCATGACTCTTTTGAGTCAACTGTCCAATTACTTTGGAGATCACTTGGAAAAGAAGGGGCTATATATTAAAAAGTTGTAATTCCTAAACTTCCTCCCATTTGTGTCAGTGCACTGTCCAATTATTTCCAGACCTTATCTGAAAAATGGCCATATGCCCCATTAAAGTGCCAATGATATGACAATATGCAAGAGGTTTACGTACAGTAGAAGTCCAATGTTGCTTTCCAGAATTGAGTTATTGTAGGTCTCAAGAAGGTATATATGAGAGACACATCCCTATTCAACCTTATTACAATGACTTCCCAATATTGGCGGTTCATAAGAATATTGCACAAAATGTAAATATGGCAAGTATCCTTGAGATTCTTAAAGCAAGTAAAAACGTTGCTTTAATTCTCCAAATATGTGTTTGAGGAAATGAATGGCAGAGCAATTATATGAAGGGAAAAGTTACTTACTGTAAGAGAAAACTCACAATGTTAGGTCTAATGGCACCACATGGGATTCCCTTTGCCCATCTGAATATGAGAGAGCACTTGGAGCATGTTACAGTACATCATATAAAAGGGAGGAATGTCACACTCTGCAACAATTATCCCGTCGACCAAGTGACAGTAGACATCTGTGTTAGTTGTATCATTATGGTGTATTACAGAGATATTAAAAGCTATACCGATCATTCCCTCAACGTCAGATCTCTCCGGTTTATTAATATAGTCGGAACCATTACCATTAAGCACTCTGCATTAGAAGACAGAAATATTTCAATCTTGCCAATGGCAATGCAGCCAAACATTATACAATATATACTGAACGCAGTATTGGTGCAACAACTAGTGGAATAAGTCATGTAAATCCGTTATTAGTTGTATATAAAGCTCCGGAAAAAATTAAGAGACCACTCCAAAATTATCTCTGGTTTTACTACTCATAGGTATTTGTTTGAGTAAAATGCACATTTTTGTTTTATTCTATAAACTACTGACAACATTACTCCCGAATTCAAAATAAGAAATATTGTCAAATAGAGAATTTATTTGTATAAAATAACAACCGGTCAAAATAACCAAAAAAGATACACTGTTTTCAGACGTAAAATAATGCAAAGAAAACAAATTCGAATTTCTTCTTTTTGTTGGTCACTTGATGTAATCCTACGATTGTTGACTGATATTTGAATGAGTTGACGGTCGTCTCGGTTAGTGGACAGTCATTTTCAGCCTCTGCCAGTCTGTAGCTTTGTTGTCCCCAATGTCTGTTGCTTGACCTTGTTCTTATGAACCGCCATCTTTGAAATGTTCACGATTTTCCCTCTGCCAGTATAGCCAGAACTGAACCCTTCTTTTCTTCACTGAAAGCTTATCTTAACTTTTTTGTGATGCTGAATTGTTTAGTATGTTTTCAAATTAGTTTTGAGGTACTACTTGCATTGTTTTTGCCTGCCCAGCTGGTCCTACTGCAAGAGGATATTGATGACCACAGCAGTGGTTTTCATACTTTTCCTCGTTAAATTAGATTTGGTTCATGTAATCACACAATCAGTACATTAAGTAAAACTAGGTGTGCCTGTGTTGGAATTTAACAGATGGTGGAAGGGAATGGCTCCCATACCTTTTGAGATGCTGATTTAAGTGGTTTCTTAATGTTTTCCATATATATATATATATATATATATATATATATATATATATATGAAAAAATATATATAGAAAAGAAATTAAGAAACCACTTCTTTTTTTATTTAACTGTAGAAAATTCTGTTGTGCTGAAATGAAGAAATCAATCATCCACCACAACCCCTACTAAAATATTCCACAAATGTATTTTAACTTTCAGAGAGCTGGGATACAAAACAATAGATTTACAATGTTGTTTTTGGAATATCTTGCTCCCTGGAATTATTTATGAATTATGCAGACTTCCATGAACACCAACAAATATATAAATATAAAGAGGCAGACAGTAGATTCAACATAGAGATCATAGTATTTAGCAGAAAACCTCAGCTGTTTTAATCAAAACAGACTGAATAAAACAACAAATCTTATGGGTTTACAAGTACATGAGGTCAGAAAATATAGGTAAAACAGTTTTTTCCCTTGACTTACCAGAGAATATGTAGGTCATGAGGGTAATCATTGCTATCCTGTTTCACTAATAGGTACATAATGCAATTCAATAGAATACAAAAAGACAAGGAAAGTTAGGTCCGGAAAAAATTAACATGACGCTAGTTTTGCTGTATTGGCTGTTTACCAAAATATATTCATGTTACGGTTAAATCAATAGGGCCTTAAAATGCAGTCTCTCAGCTTTAAGTTGATGGTATTCACATCCAAATTGGAGGACGGGTTTAGGATTTGCCGCTCTTTAATGTGTAGCCCTCTCTTTTTTAAGGGACCTAATTGGACAATTGATTCAAAGGCTGTTTCATGGTACATTCTGAGAAAAAAAGACAGCACTAGTGAGCTCTGCAACACAAAAAGGCCTGGATGTGCACGGAAGACAACAGTGGTGGATGATCGTAGGATCGTTTCCGTGGTAAAGAGAAACCTCTTCACCACAACCAGCCAAGTGAACACTCTCCAGGAATTAGGCATGACATTAACCAAGTCTACCATAAAGAGACCAAAAAGACTTCACGAGAGCACATACTGAGGGTTCACCACAAAGTGCAAACCATTCATAAGCCTCAAGAATAGAAAGGCCAGAATAGACTTAAAAAAAAGATATAATTCCTGTGTGTTCCAAACTTCAAGCAGTATATATATATCAACATGTCAAGTGGACAATAAAAGTTAGAACTTTCACTATATAGTGAAAGTTCTAACATTTATTGTCTACTTGACATGTTGAAGCCCCCACCTCCCATCCCACTCAGCCCAAAGTGTTATGAGTTACCCCTATGATCATCGGACCACGCACCTGTAGGATCTGAGCATTAACAACTACAATATGAATGTATGGTTCATTAGAATTGATTGTGCCTAGATGTTGAGAATAACAGAAAGTTAAGATTCCCCCCTGTTGGTTACACTCTGGTAACCACAGGAATGTTTACGTTGACCATTTGGTGTGGGGGTTAGTGTCTTGGCTTTGCTAGGTAAACACCGAGTACGCGAGTTATTATTACTACCACTATACGACATGGCTGATTTCTAACACACCCCAAAGTGTTCCGGCACCTCCTAATGTACAAATTAAGCACTGCCCCTTGTTATCACACAGGGGTTTTGCTGTTCACAGCAAAGTCAATTAAAAAACACAATATGAGTGAATGCAAACTACCTCGAATCCATGCATACTGCTGTCTAACACCACCATAAAAAAGTAAAAAATACATTGGAGCTTTGAAGTTGAATGCTGGCGTCGCAGTGCCCCATGGTTTTGTGATTGGCAGTATGCTGGCAGCCAGAACAGGGAATTTGCTGTAATGCCCTCGCTCTGTATCATTATATAGACTTTTGATCAGTATGGGTGTGGAGACAGGTGCTTGACTAAATGCACTGAAATAGAGTTCCACCAACCAAAGATGTGTCAGTTCAAAGTAAACACAGGTATGTTCGCTTGGAGACAGATAAACAGAAGAATAAACAATTATTACCACAAAAAACATGTACTCACACACACACATTAAACAGAAGTGGATTTACCATGTATTTATATAGCATTTACATTCTAGTTATTTTACCTGACGCTGTGCATCACACGTTATACACTGCATGTAGTACAATAATAACTGTCACCATGGACCCATCGTCAGTATGCCGCAACCCAGCTGCAAACCCTGGGCCACTGTGAGGCAACAACACCAAACATGATTACTTCAGTTATCCTTATTGTGAAATGGTTAGACCCATTTCATGGCTAAATTACTGGTTTCTTTGACCATCATGCTCTGCTAGTTTAGTGGCTAGCACATTAACTGACAAACGAAATAGCACCAGACATATTCAAAAATATGATTAGACTTGCCTTGAATATGGCTTTGCTAGCACAATTGAAAACAATGCCAAAATGCCTAATGAGGAAACATCCGCTCACCTGAGAGTTTGAAGTCCAAAACATTTCTCACGTGAGAGCTTGAGGTCCAAAAGCACAGGGAACATGCAAAGAAAGCCTCACAAACTAAATAAGCAAAAGGTGCAATTCAAAATCTCTATGATTGACATTGTTATAGCAAAAGAATTGAAACCACACATAATAGCAAGAACTTTATGAGATAACACTGTTGAAGAACTTTATGAGATAACACTCAATAAAGAATAGATGCCATTTCTGTCTATCAAGAGTAAAGATTGACTGATCCAAACAAACTCTACAGCTTCCATGAGGATGTTATAGCTCTCAGAACCAAGACAGACATGCATTTGCATTTGCTAGGTGCATATCAATGGATTCTATTCATTAGGATATACAGGATCTTTGGACAGTATTGAGACCCCTCCACTTCCACATCCGCTTTCTTATAGACTTCATGTATAATTCAGTGATCTTACAAAATAAAACAAATTTTAAAAAATTTAAAAGCAAGAAAGTTTGGTTAAAAACAAATAAGAAAAAGTTCACAGGAGCACTGTGGGCTTCAAGACTTTAAAACAGAAGACGATTAGAAACACAAAGACTCTTTCTAGAGCTGGCCGTCAGGCCACACTACATATCCATGCAAAAGGAACCTTGTTTAGGGAGTTGACCAAGAACCTAGTGGCCACAGAACTGGCCAAAATAACAACTATCTCTGCAGCACTTAATCTATCAGGCTTCTATGGTGGAAGGCAGCCACTTCTGTGAAGAAGGCATATGGCATGCCCCCTGATGGACTGAGAGCACGAGTAACAAGATTATCTGGTCTTATGAGAACAAAATCAAACAATTAGGCCTGAATGCTAAGTGATATGTCTGGTAAAACACATCTACAACCAATGTATCAGGAGAAAAAAATACTTTAAAATGTTATTTCTATGCCCTGCAAAACTCACTGTAAACAAAGTGGCTCCTTGTGACAGCAAGTGATTGTATAGCCTGTAAATGAACCCACCACAGTCCAGATCCATAGGCTTTAGTATTCACAGTGCTTAGGCATAAGCATTTTAACACACTAGGGTCGTTAGGCATGAACCAGTATGCATGTTGGTAAGGTGACTAGATTTATTTGTGTGTTATGACAGTTAAATTGCCAAGAGAAATTGCTGACCTAAATGTGTAACAAATTCTTGTGAAGGGACTATTTACAGTAAAACTGCCTGCATTTACCCCTTGGACTTTTTCTATTTTATTGTGTATGAAATCAAAAGGGATTTAGACAAAGCTACACTGGAGTGGCTTAAAAACAAAAAGGTCAATTTACTTGTGTGGCCTATTCAAAGCTCAGACCTCAATCCAATAGAGAATATGTGGAAATATTTGAAAATTGTTGTTCATGAAAGGTCCTCATCCAGGTTCACAGATCTGGAGCAATATTGCAAAGGCGAATGGGGAAAACTAAATCCAATTGAAATGTATGTTGTACCACAATAATATCTGGAAAAGTTAAAGGGGGATGAGCATTTCTGAGAGCCTCTCTATTGAAAGTGAATATGTATTGGCCTTAAGGGCAAATTTAAGCTATTTCATCATTAACCTATTACCAGTTCTTATGGTGCAAATATTGAAATGTGATATGCCAACATTAAATTAAATACACCTTGCTATTTTGTTTTAGGTATTGTTATTTAAATGTTAAAATGTTATTTAAATAGCTTTAAAAATATATGTTTCTTTTTAATATTGGTAAAATTGTTTTTTCAAAATGCCAGATCTGTGTGGCATTCACTCAAATGCAATAAAAATCTGGTCAGTGGAAGTCAGTGCTGTAGGGCCACTGGTACCTTCATCTGTGGGCCCTACCAATGCTTGGGCCCCGTGAATCCTATCCACCTTATCACGCTTTAGAGACTGCTCTAGTCTGCCTATTTGTGCTGCCCTACCACAGGTATATCTCCAAACGGAAGATGTGGTAGAGCAGAGACAAGGTTTGCTAAACCCTCCCACTGCTGTCTGTCTCTGCAGTGGGTATCATCCAGCCAGGCCATATGTTTTTGACATCAGTGAAAGCACAGCAGAGGCATCAGTGAAAACACAGCAAGGCTTGTTACCAGCACAACCAGCGTCTACACTTGTCTATGCTGTTTTTTTTAGCGGACATAATCAAGCCAATCATTTAGAATCTTTTTGTGCAGTCAATGCTCTGGAAAACTTGATTCAACAGAATTAATATGGCTTGAATGAACAAAACAGTTAGCCTGGCCGCCCTGCAGATATGTTCAAGAATTTCAGTTTAATTGAGAGTAAATAGAGCACCATGTCAATGTGTGTCAAACTAATTGGGGTCACAAAAAGAGTGAAGTCCGGACTTAAATAGGGTTAACAGGGAAGGTGGCTGATTATGTGTATTTTCATATTTTTAGGGGGGGGGTGATTCTGAACAATTTCTACTTCAGCTTTACGTACTGTATAATCACTACCCCGCTTTGGTGAGTACTGCTAATGTTACGTCTTTATACAGTTGTCCTTGATGTGTTGTTCACACAAGCTCCCTACAAAGTGGGGACCTGGGTATACGTTTTCTATTTTGGGTTAGTGAGTCTGAAAGCAGACTGTAGAAAGATACACAAATGTAGCTTTAGTCAATCGCCTATAATAAATACAGACGCACATTATGTATCATTGACCTTTCTCTAAAGACTTAAAGATGTTATAGATGCTACGCATAATTGCTCTTATTAAGCACTTACAGTACCAATTAGTAAAAAATTAAGTCATGTCATACCTGCAGTACACAAACTCATATACCACACCTATCACCCAATCAGCATTCAGAATTTAAACCACCCGGTTTATAAAGGACCACTATACCACAGGTATGACACCACATCACTTTGAATTGCTGTAATTGCATTGGTATCCAGCTAAGTTCTGTATCCAGGATCTCATGTGTTTTCCCTTATTGCTTTCTTATTGTCTGTATGGTCCATCAGCACATCATTACTACTCACAATCAGTTACCTTCGATTACTGTAAAATCTGAGACCTGGTATAATGTGCTTGAGACCTGGTATAATGCGCTTGAGACCTGGTATAATGCGCTTGAGACCTGGTATAACGCGCTTGGTCTAACAAGCTGATGTTTTACTGCACTGCCCAAACAAATGTCAAGACTGTCCGATGCTGTCAACGGTGGAGAAGTCAGTGTTGTCTTATGACTGATTTATGATTTATGGTAAGTCATTCAATTCATTAATCATAGGGGGGGGGGTCATTTAACCAAGAGAGAATTAGTGCTCCAGACACTTTCTTCTGTGACTGGTTTGACTGTTCCAAGTTAGCTGCTTTAGAATGATAACTCCTGTACCTGAGCTGCTTAAACATGTATCTGGGGGTGGAGCTTGTCAAGGTGCTCATGATGATGCAGCTGTAGAACTTTGAGGATCTGAGGGACCACGCCGAATCTTTTCTTCACCCTAAGGTAAAGGAGGTGCTCATAAATTGCTCTGTTTGTAGTGACCATTTTCATGTCAGTGATGCGGAGGCCAAAGAAACTGAAGCTCTCTAATTGCACCACATCAGTGCTGTTGATAAAGTGCATAAAAAATAAAGCACAAAGCATGACATCCTAAGGTTTCCCTATGCGAAACACACATTTATTGTTATGGTCAGAGAAGGCTGGGGTAATAGGCAATATGGAGTGCTGTCTGTTTACCCACTGCTTAACTTGCAAAATCACTGAGGATCAGTAACACAGAAAGCACTCAGTCGTATTATATGCCCTAATGGAGTATGCAATATCACAACATCTAAAAGTCAGAGGGTGGCAAATAGTCTCGTGTTTGGGGGAGCGGTCTATTCTCATTGGGAGCGATTTAGCTACATCATTACTTGTATATATTTAGTACCGTCACTACCAAACAATTTACAGTGTATAGCGAGGGGATGAATGGATGTACCAACTGGAGGCTGGGGCCAAGTAGACATTCTTGATAATAGGAGCGCCAAATTAGACTTTTAGCCAGAACACTACTCTATGACAGTGCCAAGGTACCTTCAGTGGATATGGAAAATCAATCAGCATAAGCCAAGCTATAAGACCTTTTTTCTTCATCTCACACAGAAAATCAACTACTGCAAATGTCAAAAACTTAGTGTTTTGCTGGATTTGAACTAAATGTCATGATATGATGATCCAACATGTTGAGTGGAAAGTCATTAAACATCTGAAGACATGCAGCTGTGTGTCTCAAGTTCACTGATGCAGGAAACAAGGACATACATTCAATTATATAATTGCTGAGAGACTGTTGCACGTTTGTTAGTGATAGGTCAATAAAAAAACGAAGAAAGGTAGACAGAAAGAGTAGAGAAACACTTAAAATATTAAAAGAATATTGGAAATATTCATGATTCAATTCAACTATTTGTTACAGAGGGTAATATTAAGTCATTAAATGCCTACACTATTAGTCAACTCTTATAGTGTTATGGAGACAGGACAAGACATTTGTTTAGACTTACATTAGCCAGCAGAACAAACAGAACCAGTCAACAGAGACACTACTTCAACTATTTCTGCCAGTGGGTCTCTGTGTCAGGGAAATCAGTATGAAGAAAAAACTGTTTTCTTATAATGAATATTTTCACTCATTTTTTCTAAACATATCTAAATTACTGGAATCCTAGCTGCTAATGTTATTATTAATATACATTTCCCTAACCCTATTCACAAGTATACTTGCAAGATTCTTTATTTGTTTGGATTAGTTAGCAAAGAATTGACCTATATGAATGACAAACATTCATTCATTGTCAACCACTTATCCTGCGTACAGGGTCATGGGGGGGCTGGAGGAAATCCCAGCCGACATTGGGCAAAAGGCAGGGTACACCCAGGACAGGCCACCAGTCAATCGCAGGTCCACACATAGACAAACAACCAGTCACACCTAAGGACAATGTAGTGTCCCCAATTAACCTAGTCCACATGACCTTTTGGACAGTGAGAGGAAGCCAGAGCGAACTCATGCAGAGCATGTAAACTCCACACAGAAAGGCCGGGGCAACGGGGGTTTGAACCCACAACCTTTTTGTAATGAGGCAACAGTGCTAAACACTGCACCACCACGCCGCCCTGAATGACATATATGTCTGTTAAAAAAAGGATAGGGAAAGCCAATAGAAACATTAACATTGAACAAACAATATTTGCATATTCCCCAGAAATATTGCAGGACCACACAAATTGAATTTTAACTGTTCTGGGAAAAGTACTCTTTGGACCCAGCTTCACCAACTAAGGGGCCTATGCTAAGGGACACTGTTTTGTGCAGAAGCCACTACATGCTGAGCTGAGCACTGTCATGAATAAATTAGAAAGGGAAGCCATGTGCTGTTTTTTTGTAATTTGGCACACAATTTGTCCTTCACATTGGCTCTGTCTTTCACATTTTACTGTATTACATGGGAACAAAATTCATTTTCCATCTATACGGTGCTAAAAGCACCTGCACAAATGTATTCTACTAAGCAATCAAGGTCAAAATAATTTCCTTATTCACAGAATAAGCGCAGGAACATCCTTGTCTGGGAGAACACATTACTTTCCTTGAAGGACTTCGCTGCAATTTCCTAAATGGATATGCCCGGGTGAATGAGGTACTGCTCAGAAATACAGCTGCGTTGCTGTGCTCAAAGTTTCATTGCACAGTTTCAACCTTCTGTAAAGCACAACCATTCACCTTACTGTGTTTAGTCCAATCATCCCAAGATCAAAATGAGGAGAATCTCATTTTGTTTTATCTTATTTTGCAAAATGATTGTACATTTCCCTGAATTGTTGTGATGGAGGAAATAAGCACTCAGCGGGGACTGCCGTGATATTAAATGCACAAAAGAGATTGAATTTCATGTTATTTATTCATTTATAACCATACACACTAGTTATTGAGTGAGGGCTACTACAGCTGCTTTGATAATTAAAGTAAAGGGCAACTCATTGCAATAAGGATACATTAATTGACATTAGTTAATAATTTAGTAAATATTAATAAACACATGTTACTGGGTCTTAATAAACATGTATCTGTATTAATATTAACTAAGGCAGTTATACATGTAATTATTCATGTTAGCAGTTAATGTATTAGTTCAAATGTATTAACATTTACTACATTCATTTAATAAGATTGTTCATGTCAATTCCTGTTGACGTAAACATCTCTACATACATTAACTTAAGATTGTATTTTTCCTTTTTTCAGACAGCACAATTAACTTACTTGTTCACATTCCAGCGTCATATCTTCCTCTTGTGGACAGATTGAGAACAGAGGACAAACTTGAATGTACTCATCTTTGAGTTACTTCTTCACCTTATAACTGTTTGTGTGCACATAAGGTACAGTTATTTAATAGTGAAGAAATATTTAGTATTTCCTCTATTTAGTAGTAAACCATTAATTCAAAGCAATTGTGACCCTTATTGTAAAGTGTAAGATTAAATAGATTGTATGTACAAGTGAATGTGTAGATGTGCAATTAATGCAACTGTTTGGCAATTATAAATGTACAATGGAAGCAAGGAGAGGAGGTCAGAAAAAGTATTAATTAAGTATAATGCAAGTGCGCTAAATATTTGTGCGGCTACAAATGACAGTTCTCAATGGAAACCATATGGGAATTAATGGATTATTAACATCGGTAGAGTCTTCATTAGCATGTCTTAATAATAGAAAAGCATTCATTAAAACAAACATTTTAGAAATTTGAATGAGTACCATTCCTTCTGTTTCACTTTGTATCTCTTTGTTCAAGTCTATTGTGGGAAAATATGTTAATTTTAATAAACGGAGGGCTCTATTTTAACCTATGAAATGCAATGTGAAATCTGGGGCACAAACTAGCACTTTAGGTACAAGGCTTTGTCAGGTATATGCTATGTAACTTCACACTTGAGTATGACCAGTGCAGTACTAGCGTAGGTCGGAAAATAACTTCATTTTCATGAATGAATCAATTGGCGTGTTGGGGTTTACTGGCTAATTAGAACATGCTCCAAGGCTAAAGAATGTATGTGCCTCACTTTGTGTATTTATGGTCTTAAAAGTTGGCAACAACCTTGGAATCCATCCAATTGTGAGGCGGTTTAGAGAGCAAATTTAATTGGTTGCCATACAAAGCATTTTCTTAGAAGACCAAAGGGAGCTCTGCCTAACATATATACACACAAGGGGCAGGTTAACAAGAGTGACTGACACAATTTCTGCCAACCATAATACTCCCTTGTACACCGTGAGACTGTATTAGCCCATTAGACGTAGTTTGTTAATTAGCCTAGATAAACAAAATAACTTAATGGTCCAGTATACTTTTTTTGCTCTAATGAAGGGTATCAATTTCAGTGATTTTTGTTGAACCTCTATATGGAGTGGTGTTGCTCACCAATGACATAATTTTGACAGTTGAATACTCCTTCTATTGCAAATTGTGTATCATGCCACAAACTCATTCATGTTAAAAGACACCGGCATTGTCACGTCTGGAATAGAGCCATGTTATTTTCCCTGTTTTCTCAAAAAACCCAGGAGTCAGGCAGAAATGGGTTACGTTTGTTGAGGGCCATGACAAGCATACAAAAGATGTTACAGCAACAAATCCTTTTCTGACAGTTTTGCAGATTTCCACCAGGTTTATCAATTATTAGCCAGACTGACCGAAGTTGGTAAGGTTGCAGCTAACTACATCTGCAACAGTATCTGCTGGTGAGCAGATATCATGAATGTTTATATAAGTAGTTTTTGCTCATCTTAAAAAAAAAAAAAAGAATTGTTCTTTGTATTTATTTACAGCTGACTCACTACTGGTATTCAGTGTTCGAGAATACAATTCTGATCTGAGGAAAAGGCTAACAAATATTTTAGAGTTGCCTTGTGCAAGTTGTTATGTGAGACATTGAACGCTTATTCATATAATTGAGGACTAAGTATGTGCCCGTAGCTTTGGCTGAAATGTCTGCAGAGCAAAAACACTGGTTTAAAATGTGTGAAAATTTACCTGACTATCAATGTAGATGGATCCAATCTTTGCTAAATCCATTGACATAAACCTATTTGCTGACCTTCTGCAGAGTCTCATCGTATGTAGTACATGTCAAAATGTATTATGTAGTACATCTTTTATTGTATTTTCCTAAAGGCTATATTTGCTTATTTTGCTAGTATGAGGCTTTGCAGCAAGGTTGCGGGTAAACCTTATGTTGTCAACAGCAGATTTAGTTGTGTAGTCTCTTGCTAATGTTTGGAGAAACAAAAAAATTTAATTAGATAACATTAGTGCACCAGCAATATTGTAACTGAAATGTGAGCAAGGCGAAACGACCGGCCCTTCATTTCGATTTTGATTCTCCTAACCTTTCGCATTGATTCTTCCAACCTTCCACATTGATATGTTAGAATTCATGTAAGTCTAATTGCTCCCGGAGCATTCACTGTGGCAGCAATACGTATCTCCCCAATTCAGAAGGGTTCGAATGCGGAAACCAAATCACATTTGGGCATTGTGAGCAAACTGACACATTTCCTTTTCATAATGAGTAAACTACACCACCCACCATTCCCTGAATGTAGTATATAATTAACTTTGTTCGAAACTGCTACCCAATCCTCCCTTAAGACCACAGACACTAAAGAGAGGAGAAAAGTTAAGTGGCTCATGTTGATCACAGCATGGAGAAAAAAATCAAGACATTTTGTGGTTAAGTGGAGTAATATTTTTTACATTAGAACCAAAACACATTAAAACTGCTCATTTTGGAATAAAAATCTGATTCATAGCCATTTCCATGTCATGGTGGGCTTTGGTGGGTTGTGGTGAACAAAGTATGGATAAGAAATTATGAGAGTGTGGGGTAAAGTGGAGTCATATTTTTTACACTAAAAACAAAATACGAGGTGAAACTGCTAATTTTTTATGAATAAAAAATAATGGATAGTTCCATGCAGTGATGTCAGACCGGGGGGACAAAGGAGTACTAAGTACATAGGGCCCTAACTTGAATAGCCCTAGAAAATGTTTGAATCTTGAATAAAGAGGGAAGGGGCCCTCACAGATCGCCTTTGTACAGGGCCCAGAATTTTGTGCTACATCCCTGTTTCCATGTCATCTATATGACATGCCTATGTTAAAGAGCATTTAATTTAGCAAAACAGGCTTTAACATTTTACATGCTCTATGTAAGGGTAACAATAACAATAACAATGGATAACAACAGATAACAAGATGTTATATTATGGAACTTAAGGATGTAGGAGTACATGTTTAAAGGAAATCTACAGGACAGCATAAAAATACTGTACATATAATGTACTCTACAGCTGAAACAGAATAACACCCTCTCCATGTTGATGTATATTTCCTTCATTTATACCATGACAATGATCAAGGTTCAGAACACAGTAAAAGTCTCCAGAAAACCTTACCAAATAAAGGGTTCAATTTCTGCAACCTGCTAGAAATGTATAAGCATACTTGCCTATAATTACTTTGCATACTTTTTATACGTGTCAAATATGTTTCTTTGACATTATTTTACTTATTTTGTAATTTAAGATCAACTGTTGTGATGGATTATGCGTGGCAACACCAAAAAAATTGAAGCCTTTGGTGGCGTTGCATGCGCTTTGGTTTAATTTCAAAAGCCCTTATCCTAGAGTGACTTACAGTAACAGGGTTAATGCATGGTAGTTTTCTCAGAGCTTTTTATTTGATCCAGTTTTCCTTTTTCAATAAAATGTTATATGTGTGTGGGGAGGTTGGGGGCTATTTTAGATTGAACAATATGTGTCTTTAGTCTCAATTCTACAGTTAATATTGCTGCAGCATCTTCAAAATGGTTATGATATTGGCAACAGCAGAGATGCCACCCATATGGAGAATTTCCCTGGGCAATTGTCCCCCGCAATTGGCCTTGATCATTTGGTCTTACACAACTTCTATGTGCTGAAGAAAGAAAAGCTCTCTGCACAGAAAGCCTCTGAAGACAATGATTTACAATTTCTGATCACCATAAACAAAGAATATATATTCATGTGAAGCCATCGTTTTACTACGAGTTTTGAATCTATCATACAGACCCTGCAGCTCTCCAGGATTGTTAAATCAAAATCATGCAGAACTCTCAGCTCTCCAGGGTTGAGATGGGGAATTTTACTTAGTGAAATTAATGTATTTATTTTTGTTTATGTCACATCCTGGCTATGCCCCTAGCCATAGCTGCACTGGGGTGGGGCCATAGTCAGGACAGGACAAAAGAAGGTGGCTCTAAGCACCTCTATTTAAGTTTGGTCTCCCCATTTGGAGGCAGGTGAAGATCATTGCCTCCAATTGGGGAACCCATTTTCCAATTGGGGAACCAATTTCTGTTGAATGTTTGCCACTCTGTGTTGATCATTTTGGTTTTTGGTTGCTTTTTAGCCATTGCCCAAAGTCACAGGTAGTTGCTATCGTTTTGTATTTCTTATTTAAATTAAAACATGGATTATCACCACCACCACATCTCTGCGCCTGTGTCCTATCCCCAGCTGTGTGACAGTTTATTGAACTGATGACCCAGAACATAATCTGTCTACTTTGAAATGAAACATTAGAGAAGGATTTAACATAAAAAAAACATTTTGAAATGCCTTGACAACAGTGTAAAATCCTGTCAACCAAAAAAGGCCATTTCATTTGAATTGAATTGTTCCCTAATATCAGTTTATCCATGTATTATTTTCCAGGGTTCTGTATTTAGATTTCACAATCCCTTTTCCAAAAACGGTTGAAACTGAGCGACTGATGAAGGGACAGAAAAATGTCAATTCTATTTAAATTCAATTTTATTTACATATTCAGTGATTCTTCAGTATTTAGTATAGACATGTATACCTATGCATTTCACTTCTGCCTTGGTAGGTTTAGTGATGTTTCTGTAAGCTGTGAATGCAGGGAGAAAAAGGTTTGCTTGTTATTGCCTAGCTAGCTTGATTCTTGAGATAACACCACTGTCTTATGTGATGGCCCCAGAACAGATCAGTATGTGTCTCTAATTGATAAGGGGACTATTCTTCAGGACTAGTTTGTTATCATTTGGTCAGTAAACCAACCCCTATGCCTTTACCTCTGGGATATAAACCTGAGCGAGGTTTGGGGAAGTTCTCTCTTGCATTTTTCTCTATTCCAAATGTTTGGAGCAAAGGTACAAGTTCTCTGGAGAACTTGTACCTTTAATACGGAAACCAATTGATGTTTTTAATGCAATAAACAACTTTTCCAGTCTTTTGTTGCCTCTATTCCAACTTTTTTGAAGTGTGTTGCCAACATCATATTCAAGGTGGGCATACATTTTTCAAGAAACAATAAAAAGTCTCAGTTTCAACATTTCATGTGTTTGTACTATTTTCTAGTGAATATTAGGTTTCAATGATTTGCACATCATTGCATTATGTTTTTGTTTCTGGTACTAATTTGAGATATGTCAGTTTCCAGCAAAAATAGTGCTGTGATTCTGAGGGCGGTATTGCCAAATTTAATTGCAGTTTGAAGCAATCTGATCTCTTAGAACACCTCTAAAAGGACAGCACATTAATTCCAGTAAAATAGCAAACATGGATTCATAAAAGCAGGGGCATCTTCCTTAATATCCAACTATTCCTCTGATGCTCTACCACTGAAAGTGGCAAGTACCTGCCTGCCCCACAAACATTCTCTCCCGCAAACAGAGTTATAGTATATCAATACTCAGAAGTACACTATATGACTCATCATTGAGTTCAGGTTTTGCAGACACACGTATTGTTCACAGGTGTATTAAGTCCAGCACATAGACATGAAATCTCAATAGACAAACCTTGGCAGTATAATGTCAGTATAATGTGTTAAACGTGGCCACCATTGCCACAAGTCTGTTCAGAAAATGTCTGTCCTGCTGGATCTTCACTGCTTAATTATAAGTGCTATAATTGTGAATTGGAGGAATTTAGGAGCAACAACAGCCCAGGTACACCATGAAACTAGTGCTTTACCGCCTATCATCAGATGCATCACACACCAGAGTTTAAATCTGCCTCTGGAAGTAAAATCAGCCTAAGAACTTTTATTTGGGAACTTCGCGAAATGTGTTTCCAAGGCCGAGCAGCTTTTTGCAATCCTCATGTCAACGTGCGCAATGCCAAGAGTCAGCTGGAGTGATGTAAAGCACGCCGCCGCAGGGCTCTGGTGCAGGTGAAACGTGCCCTCTGGAGTGATGGATGACTTCCCTATCTGGCAGCCTGATGGACAAATCTGGATGTGACAGATGCCAGGAGAATGCTACCTACAGGAATGCATAGTGCCGGTGGAGGGATAATGGTCGGGAACTGTGTTCCAGGGTTTGGGCTAGGCCCCTTTGTTCCAGTGAAGGGTCATCTTAATGCTACAGAATACAAATACATTTTAGACTAATTAGTTGTTTCCAACCTTGTGGCAACAGTTTGGGGAAGTCCCTTTCCTTTTCCAGCATTACTGTGCCTCTGAGCACAAAGTGGGGTCCATAAAGACGCGCTTCGACGAGGTTGGTGTGAAGGAACTCAAATGGGATACACAGATCCCTGACCTCAACCCCACTGAACACCTTGGGGATGAATTGGAACAGTGTTGGCAAGCCAGGCCTTCTCGTCAAACATCAGAGCATGACTTCACAAATGCTATTTTGGCTGAATAGGCAAAAATTCCCACAAAACACTCCAAAATCTTTTGGAAATCCATCCCAGGAGAGTAGCGGATCTTAAACGTTTAATATTCTGTGCACAGACGTATCTACTTTCCAATGTATGTATTTTTAATACTACACATACATAATTATTTGTATTACCTTTATTAACTGTGCATGGTCCTTGTCATCTGTTACAGAATATTTGAGTGGTGGGAGAAGGCATGTGTGACATCAGACCTCCACACTGATTAGGAGCAAGAATGCCAAAGAGTCTGACAATATATAAAGTGAGAAAATATTTGTTTTTTTTATTTTATAACTTTAGCATTAGCTTGATGTACGAAAGTATTAAGTAAATTACCCTAGTAAAATATCTTGACTAAAATAATTTGGTAAAAAAGCCTTTAACTAATTTATTTTTAACTCAGCAGCCTATCAGATCCAGGTTCCAGGCCAGATCAGTATCTGGAAGGAATTCACTTAAACTGACATGGTGATTGAATTACCAGGAACACAGGTGCACACAGTGAACATACACATGCCACGATTCAGGGCTGCTTGGATCGTGGTACAGCGTGACCACTATTTTCATATATTTATTTTAATAAGACATGGATTTCTACCACCACCACATCTCATCATCTATATATGTGTGTGTGTGTGTGTGTGTGTTTGTGTATATATATATATATATATACATACACATATATATATGTGTATGTATGTATGTATATGTATAGTTTTGCTCAAATGTTTGCATACCACTAGGCGGTGTAGCTAGGCGAAATTTTCGGCGCCAATTTATTTGCGCCATGTTTCTGTAACCATGTTTCTGTAACCATAAATATATTTTTCTCTTCATGAAAAGATGATAATGATATTTATAGTAATATTTGGATAACTGTTAATTATATGTGCTTTGCATCATATTTATGTAAACAGCATTTGCATCTATCAGCTCTTTTCTCACATCAAATGCAAACCTTTGGTATAAATCATTATTCTGGACCCGGCAACATTGGACCCTACATACCTTTACCATTGTAGATCAACTTTTGGGCACACTACAGCAAATTGAAAACCAGCTCCTTTTCCAGGGACTATATCCTACATTTTTAAAGAACTTTTTTGAAGCACAGCATGTGGTCGTCTTACAGAAAACCTGAACAGAGCCACGTCTTATAGAGATAACTGATTCTAACCTGGGATGTTTCTTTGTAGTTTCAGTCATTTGTTCATGGCAATTGTTTAGGTGATGTCCGTTACTGATGACTCCAGACGGATTGGACTTTAAGGCTCTGTGTGTCTGATTAAAAATGTCCAGTGTGTTCCCCTGCCCCTTCCCTTTTTCATTAAAGTATACCAAACCTTTTCTTCAGAAATCAATATTTTCACATGTATAATGGATTTCAGTCTTTTCCAGGCACTACCTCAGCAAAAAGACTGCAAATGACCGCATCCAGATATTGCATTTACCGTAATGGCTGATATTGGCTGATTCGCCAAGTTTTACTGAGCACTGTAAATAAACTAGCACAAACACAATTGGTGTAACGCGACACATAGTAGCGTGGCCACATTCCACATTAACATCTCCCACATTCGATTCATGCCTGCAGGATTATGGACCACTGAGTTATCAAGTCATCCTTTGAATACAGTGAGTTGATGTCAGGCCTCAGCAGTTAATGGCAGAGGACATATGGGGATAGTCTTAAGTGGTTAGTATTAAAAAGGAGCATTGGAAACAGAAAAACCTTTGGTCAACCTCATTTCCACCGAAGCACAATAGCCAATTCTGATACTAGTCCCAAGCAAGCTTGACAGTCTCATTTCTAACTAATGCCCTGCCATTCTCCACTTTCTCTGGTGAGGGAAGTTTCTCAGGGGATAGGCCTGCTACAGCAGATGTTTCACTTTTTCACTTACGTATTTTAAAAGTGGTGCCTGAAATAACCATCCAGAGCCAGGGGAGTTAATGTTTCTTTGGCTTTTACCAATCCCAACTGCATTGCACTATCTGCAGTGATTTTACATAGGTACTATATACACTGTACGTGCTAAATTACTGGCCAGTATTACTGTGATTCACTTTCACAGATAGCAAATGTTATTGTTTATATAGCGATCACTGTTCTGTTGCATGTAAACAATATTTTGAATTCCTTTTGGAAGTTAGCTAATGAAGATTTGTTATAATTTGTGTTGCACAATACCTTAAGTATAGAAAGAAACCTTTTCTTATCATTTGGATGTCACCAATTCATTTTCAATGCAGTATACTGTTAACGGTTGTAGATAGTGACTATTAATAGGGTTTTGAGATTTTAGCTACATTAGCAAACTTAACATAATGCTCTAATTCAAAATCTAGTGCTTGCGGGAAAGCACTTTCTTCTGCATGTTTAATAATCCATACCCCGGCCCGTGTGGGAATTTCCATACAAAGTTGTACAGACCACACTGTAGTGATTCAAAGCTGCGGAAGTAGCCTTCTGGCTTGACACACCACCCTGCGTCCCACTGCAGGCTAAACTCTAAAGCTCATAATGCAAACATATTCCAGTGGGCTGTGTTGAATTACACCAAACATATGCACAACTCAAATGCTAACATCTCAATGCAATTTGTTCAGACATTGCAGTATGCTTGTCTTTGGTGTCAGTGCTTCAACGTTCCGATCTGCCTCTTCAGTTCAAGCCCTGAGTTTTTCATTAAGAGAGTATGGCACAAAGTAGGGAGCAGGGGTGTCTGTCAATCAAAAGCTCTACATCTAAATCCACACAAAATGTTATCAAGGAACCAATGAAGGGAGTGTAAGAAAGGTGGTTGAAAATGAAGATGTCTTACGGCCATTTACCAGCGTACCTCTCCCATAGGAGAGCTTCATTTAATTCATCATATTTAAATTATTAATATGGTGTTTCACGCTACTGTTGCTTAAATACAGCTTCTCTTATTTATCTTTGGAAATATAGGGCAGACAGACTGCTTCTCTACTTAGTGGATGAATTAAAACAATTTGTTTTAAATCAATGAATTGATTAATTAAATTAAATGATTGGGGGAAGCTGGGGTACATGGATCACATGGTCCACCCCCTTTGTACTGTAAAACGTGAAACTGCGACACAGAGATGTTTTTAGTCATTCAGCTAGATGTACCAGCAAAGTAGATGAGAGACATTTGGGAAAAATTACTACATGTTTTCCTTCCTGGACAATGATCTCGCAAAGCAAGGGCAAAGAATATATAGACTAGACTTAAAAAGGGATCTGAAAACACGTAGCGTGTTCGTTGTGAACATATTAAGATTAGCCCAAAAACCCAATAGAAGGAACAATTTTACATTAAACTGTTTTTTTACTTGACAGCTTGTTCATTACACATTTAACTTTGAAATGTAATTTTCTATGTGTACAAATATTTACTGAAAATCATTAAAAGTCATACCACGACAAAATATCCTTGCTTTATAACAGTATATATCATTACATGGTCCCCTTATGAGGAGGCCAATATATATATATATATATATATATATATATATAT